>PVKM010027308.1:0-18962 GCA_004027735.1 Carollia perspicillata | reverse complement strand
CATCTCTCTTTCTCTCCTTTTTTCACCCACAGAAGATGAAAACAAAACCGTAGAGCCATACTGTCACTTGCAGCAGATTCAGACTGAATCGAAAATAAGAGCAGCAAACAAGCAGACAGAAAACATCGGAGCGACTTTTAAAAGATGGCTCCCTGGCTCCCTGAGTCCTCAGTCTGGGGAATAGGATGCGCCTTTGCTCCGTGGGCTTCCGCCCGAGCTGATCCCATGGTGGATTCTGATAAACGGTAAACCATATCTTGAGACATTACTAGCAAAAGTGTGCAGGGGCGTCTCTTGGAAAGGTTTTCTTATTCTTCAACAAAGACAAAAGTGTAGGGAAGAGTCATTACTGCTTTTATCAGTGAGAATACAGTTGGGGGAAGAGAATCACACCTGTACTTAATTTTAGAAAATCATTTCGCAATGTATACACATAACATTGTTATATACCTGAAGCCAATAAAATGTTATGTCAATTTTGTATCAATAAAATATTTTGATGTAGTGCTAGAATATCAAAAAGTGTCAAACTATTGCCCTCCTCTCAGTTTCAAAAATAAATGAACAAAGAAAAATGGACTAGCATAAGCATTTTAAATCTTATATGCTGACCTAAAATTGGATTAGTAATAAGGCAATAGTTTACATTGTCATTAACAAAGGACAGGTTTACAAAATCGGTGACAAAGCAACCCATATCAGATTCTTCTATCATTAGCCATATTTATCACCCAAACCAATCTTCTAATGCATGAATACTAACGACCTCTTTTGTTAAGTAATCTGGAAAGGTATAATTTTGTAGACAGTATGGTGGAAAAAGGCACATGGAAATGATGTATCAAAGGTTGGTTCAGTAATACCACTAATTCACTAAAATATGCCCAAAGTAACTCATCATAAATGAAATAAAGATAATATCAGTGAAGAGAAAACAAGGTGAGGATCAGAAACCTCCAGTGACCAGAGGGGACAGGGGAGGGAATATCAGGGGAAAAAGGGAAGGGATTATAGGAACAAGTATAAAGGACACATGGACAAAAACTGGGGGGGGGGTGTGGAAATGGGAGGAAGTTGGAGAGAGCTGGGGGCGTGGGCTGGGATGGGAGTAAAAGACAGAAAACTGTACCTGAACAACAATTAAAGTTTTAAAAAAAATTACATGTTAATCTTCTGCAATAAAGTATTTTCATAACTCAAAAAAAAGAAGCCTCCTTGCCTTCTTATTAAATTCCATGGACACTTATCAGTTGTTTACATGGAAAGTACATTTGAAAGTTCTTTTGATATTCCCTGGGATCACAAAATGTAGTAAATATATCTGTATAAAACTATATCAAACAGTGCCAGATAGTGCCACTTAGCTTTTCTGGGATGCAGATTATCTGCTGGTATTTTCATTTTATCTTAGAATCTCCGATGTATCTTAAGAATAAACGAACAATGAAAAATAATGCAGCAAAAGCCGTTTCTTCATTCCGTCTTCCTCCTGACACAAGAGAATGCTATGCAGAAACCTAACGTGGTGTGTAAGGGATGTTAAAATAATATCCTGATTGCTGAATTCATATTACCCTCTCACTAGGGAGCCATCAGCCTCATAGATTAAATACAAATAAATAAGAGGAAGAGCTCAATCTTGTGGTTGCCAGCTGAAAATAAATGAAAAGCTGCTTCCTTTTTAACTATGTTCAATTGCCCTTGCCCGTAGGGACCATGCTTTGGAAATATAGAAGAATATATTTAGTTCTTGATGAAAGAATAATAATTTAGGAATATCTCTTGGAAGTCACGCATTAAAGCTATAGTTATACAAAATCATCTTTCTGTCCATGAGTTTCTCAAATTTAAGACTCTAAAATGCTTTGGAAAAACATTATCTTGACACTCCAGTGGCACAATGTTTTAAATTTTTCATTTAGAAGGAGGAACCAGAAAAATTTGAAGTATACTTATGCTAACAGGCTTTTCTGATCTCCAAGAAGTCAGCCATAGAACTATCCAGGTGATCTTCCCAGCAAAACATCCTTGTCAATCAGAAATAATTTGAGGGGAGTTGAATTTATACACTCAATGGCATAAAAAGCTTTATAATCAAAATAATAAATCAGATGATCAATTTCTGTTCTCATTAAACTATATGAACTATTCTGAATTGCTTTACTATTATTAAATGTTTGTTTTAAAGTAAACAAACAGGGATTTGAGAGAATGTTGACCCCATAAAGAGTTTCTGGTGATAAAATAAAAGAAAGGTATGGAGGAAGCAAGTTTTATTTTAAAAAGTACTGAAGCCAAACTGTTATGTAAGTGCAGCTTTATAACTTGTATAATCAAAATTTATATGAAAAATTTATATTACTTTCAGTGTAGCATTCTCTTTTTAAAACTATTGGAAAAAAAGATATAGGTAGTCATCAAAATATCTTCATGTAGGAACAAGGTCATCCTCTGTTCTTAAACAATGTTTCTGGATGTTGCATAGAGCCAACCTAGATGTTTCTTTTCCTTTTTAAATATTCATTTGCACTCTACAGTTTCGGCATTATAAGTCTTCACATTTAATTTCAGAGCTTAAATGTATTCATATACACCTATACTTCAGAGTGTAGCCATAGATTTGTTATAGTGTAGAGTTCATATCCACGTACTAATTACTTATTTTTGGTATAGAGTCAGCTTAACAAATGTTCGGTTTGAACATGGAGGTAGACAATTTTGCTTGTATTAGCAAATAAATTTACATGATCCGTTCCTCAAACCTTATATACATTCAGAAGAGGCTCACAAGCCTTCCTAAGGAGTGCAAACTGACTCCAGACCCCACTTTTTCCAAGTCTCTGGATGAATATTCATGCAGTTTGTTACAAGGGCTGTCCCTGCCATCCCCTTACCTAAAATACTGCTTACAACTTTGCAAACTTTGAGAATGAGGTAGGGTACTCATCACAGACATTATAATAAATAGTATTAATGAGAACTTGTTACACACTCTACACATTTAATTTCAAAGCACGACAATGGCTCTGAACTGCAGGTATCATCATCTTCATTTAGAAAAACAAAAATAAAGCTCAGAGAGTTCAAGTGGATTGACCAATGGTAAGGGCCTTCTACATAGGACAGAAGGATGTTAATCTGACAGCACATGTGAACGAGTTGCGTGTTATTGCCAATACATGGCTGGCTTCAGCGGAAGTGAAATTTCTGATTATTGGCCTTTCCTCTGATTTGTCTAAGTTGAAATTGCTCTACAAAGCCCTCCTCATAAAACTACCCGTGTCACCATCAGATTCATGGGTCCCTTGGATTCCAGTATAGACAACAACATACACCAAAGACAGCTATTTTGATTTAGGAGTTTTAAAGTTTCCAGTACATGTGATCCTCTAAGAAAACCTTATCAAATTCCAGATTATTTCATGCGACCACACTGCAGTCCAGAAATTAGAAATAAAAGCATTTCCAAAAAGGATTTGTACAAAATCTTTCTCATCAGCTGTCTCTGTAATATGCAAACACTGGAACTGACCCACAGGTCCAAAAAGAGGAGAAGGATTAAACAAGGGCTTCATCATCATACAAGAGGATAATACTTCCCACATAGAAAGAAAGAGTTGATGATGCAGCAACAACATGGATAAATCTCATGAAATCACGTTCAGAAAAATAAGTCAGGTACATACAAAGAGTATGCAGTATGATTTCAGTTATATGCAGTTTAAGAAAACCCACTGTCACCCTGACAACGACGGCTGGGGTCCTAGGAGGCGGTGCCAACTGGAAAGAAGCAGGAGGGAACATCGGGATAAGAGAAATGACTTATATCTTGAGCTTTGGGTGATGGTTACTTAAGTGTATGCATTTGTTTGAAGTTGATTAAATTATGCATTTAAAAGGTATGAATCTAACTATATGTTAAATATAACAATAAAAATTTCTACCTTATTTTAAAAATTAATATGCTCACCTCATGGCCCTAACACTGGTCTTATCTCTAATATTTCTTACAAATAAAAAAAGTAAAAATTCCTACTGAGTTTGAGGATTCAATTATCCCTATGACTTGTTAATAAAATAAACCAAGAATTTTATGATTGTTAAGATAATCGGTTAATTGTACTGAAAAAAAGTCAAAGTGGCAAAAAATGGTATCAAGACTTCCTAAGCTTCACAACCAGATTTTAGGCAGCCATACTCATCCACGGAGCTGCCTTTGCTACTGACTTTTTGGAGTGAATAGCCTGAAAAATATGGGAGCAGATTATAGAGTTCATTGATCCCTGGCTCAGTTCTGAGAGGCAAATAGAAAAGCCCTCTTACAGTAGGGCAAATAATTTGACAACAATACTTACCAAATGCATTCTGATGCATCCTAGCTTAAAATCTGTGGATTGCTGTGTTTCCAAGTGAAAGCAAAAACCTTTCCAGAGGAATAATATCACAAAAATTATTTTTTGGAGACTGTTGACAGTTTTCAACAGGGACAGTTAACATGGAATGAATATTTCACAGATTATTTACATACATAGATTAAACAAAAACTAATACATGACTGCGAACAGGATTACCTGCTCTTCACAACCCACCAAAACATATTTTATTTGTCGATAGCTTGTAAAATATTTTATTGTATATAAATAGATAGAGAAATAGAGTATTTTTATTGCACCCCCACAATGTCATCTTCAAAAGACTGGCTAACTTTAATAAGATTTGCTGTAAAACATTTCAGCATCAAGGATTTTGTTTTTCCTCCCTACCAGAAATTGAATGAGACTGAGTAATGTGTTTCTCTTTGTTAGTTGATTACGTTAGCAAAAAATGGACATGACAACTATTAAAATTTATAAGATTGTCAGGAGTGACACTCTTGTTATTGAATTGATTTTCATGGAATTTTGCTCCTAGCATATTTTGTTTTCTTATTGTTTCATGATAATAGGGTTTTTGTAGCTATAGCTGGAGTTTTAATAATTATATGATGTATACACACACACACACACACAGACACACATACCATAGGAAAATAAAGAATAAAGGAATCTCCCTGTGCAGTCATTATGCAGATATTTAAAAAATTGAGAACGCTCCAATAAATAAGCACGCTCCAGGACATCTTATTTATTAAAGCTTTCATACCCTGCAGGTGTTAACTAATTTAATCTGACACTCTTCCCAGGATATAAAAAACTGTAAAGAGGATAGTAAAGCACTGAATAAGAATAAAAAATAGGCATATGTGAGAAATAACTTGTCATACATCAAATTCCATGCAATTATTATTAAAACAATTATTATTTATACTTATTCTGCTTTTAATAATTATATTCCACCTATTTCCAAAAACAATTTTAGTCACCTTAAAGTGAAACACAGAAATAAAATTAAATTGTACAACTTAAGAGTTTATTTCATGCTTATACTTTAATTTCCCATATTGAATCATAATTTTTGAGTGGAGAAGGATTTAAAGATCATCTATCTTGAGATTATGCTTGTCTATACACAGAACAGTTAAATGTCTTGCCAGAGATGCTACAATTACTAGTAGAGCCAAGGCAGGACCCCAGTTACAAATTTTTAGTTGTGAAGATGATGCTGGGCTTCCTTTATAAGACAGCCAATACTTACATGTACTATAATTACAAGGTTGTTTCTCTACAAATAATGGGGAAACAACTCAAAAGAATACAGCTTTAAGGTGCAGTGGTCAAGTACAATGCGAGACATTATACAGAAATGAAGCCAGGAAAAATATGAGCCACAGAGTTAGAGCCCAGATGAAGAAACAAAGAAAAAGAAACCCTAAGACCCTGAAATAGGGCAATTGGTTTAATACAGGCCTACATGGGAAATACTGTGGGCTTGATTCCAGACCACTGCAATAAAGCAAATATCACAATAAAGAGAGTCACATGAATTTTTCATTTCCTCGTGCATATAAAAGTTATGTGTATGCTATACTGTATTCAATTAAGTGAGAACCAACATGTCTAAGACAACAACGTATACACCTTAATTTAAAAATTCTTTATTGCTAAAAATTGGTACTCATTGCCTGACTCCTGTGAGAGTCATAGCCTTTTTGCTGGTGGAGAGTTTCACCTTGATGTTGATGGAAACACACTGTCTGTCAAGCGTGATAAAGTGCAATAAAACGAGGAATGCCTGTACTCATTCCATGAAGAGAAACTCCGAGTCACATGAAAAGGCAACACGACGTGTTCTATCGAGCCATAAAGAAGTTCAAAGAAGAGAGCTGACTGTGGATATCAATCCCCAGTGTCACTGGTAGTCAGGGACTTTGTTCAGAAGTACAAAGCCAGCCATGTGTATACGTGTCACCCATCTGTTGCAAATATGGTTTTGCTGATGTATGTTTCAAAGAAGTAATGGAAAACCTTCTGAGACTCATAAAAATTGTGATACCAATTCTGTTGATTTACTTGGCAACAAATGACCAGAGACAAAATAGCCGCTGTATGCCTTTCAAATGACTATAATTTCATATAGTAAACTGAAATTTAGACTACGAGTTCATTTTTCCATACAGCTGAGTATCATAAGTGGAAAGTAAATAGCAGGTTATATGAAGGTATAAAATAATCAAATTTGATTTTGTAGACAAGGGATTCCAGCAAGAAAAGAGAGTGAGTATTAGGGAAAAAATCTAGGGGAAAAATAAAATGTCCAGGTAAAGATAAAAACTGCATTCCTTGTACAAAAACAGGCTGGACATATCAATAGTTCTTCTTTATCATAGATAGAACTATTATAGAGACTACATGCAATTATTTTCAGTATAATTTTTGCATACAAAGAAGTCCTGAGACAAAAAGTTAGAATTCGCTGCTTTAAAAGTAATAGCAGAAAGAGAAAGACATGATTAGAGTGATAATTTTCTACTCTTCCTTTTTTTATTGCTGAAACACATACGATAAATGAAGTTCATATGTAAAACAAACCTCCAAAGGCATATCTTAACCATAAGTAATTTCTAACATAATTCTATTATTTTATACACTAAAGAAACACATTGATATCAAAATCTATAAAAGTAATATTATAAAGGTAATCTTGAATCTATTCATATTTATGAAAGAAGTAAACATGGCCCATTCTGCCACACTGACCTTGATGTTTTCCAAACACTCCAAGTTTTTGCCCATTTCAGGGTTTTTAAACCTCTTTCCTTTGCCTGTAACTTTACTCTCCTCCTTCATCTTTTTAGGTAACAGCTTAAACATCATTGCTTCAGATAGGTTTGCATTTTCCACCTACATAACTCCGATAGTGCTTGTTATTCTTTATAGCAGGATCCTATTTGTCTTGTTTAATGTGCTTGACACAATTTACAGTAACTGTAATTAATATTTTTTCATTATTGTCTCATTAATCTAAGAAATTCTGATTTCTATGAGTGTTAGAACTATCTCTGTTTTGATAATTATTTACCCTATAGAACATATAACTATATGTATTTGACATGTAGTTTACTATTTTTAATCTTATCCATAATTATTGTATTATTCATCCTATGACTTCTGTGTTTTTAAAATACCTTAAATAAGTTTCAACAGTAATTTGACTACTTTAAAATAATTAGTATATCACTCCTTAAGGTTACTTATTAAATACCTACATCAATTTACTTTTTCCCCTTTTCATTTTATATATTTGTCTCTAACTTCAACTGACTCTTCATATAAAAATTTTTACATTTGTTATTCTTTGCTGTTATCCAATTCTTCTAATAAAAACATTACCTCTTTATAAAAAAAATTGTCTTATTTCTGTCATCTTGATTTACCTGTTATTATATACTTCCTGACTGTTTACTTCTTTTCTTGTATTTGGGCATTTGATTATTTAATATCTATATAGTTAGTGCTCAATATTTATTACAGATACACAAGGATTTTAATGTTACTCATTGCAAAAACATTGTTTAATATACATCCTTATAATTACCATTACTAAAGGTAAAATGGTTTAATATCCTCTAAGCCCCCACAAACTTTATTTTGTAAGTTAATGTTACTTATATTCTCCTTTTCACTGAGCAGCTGTTTCAAAAATAATTTTGGAATTTGCATGTTGAAATGCATGATTAATGAGCCATTTACTAATGCATAGTACAAATCTGATATATGTGTGTTTTATATGTAGCATTGTTTGTGTTTACCTAGCCTTCTGGCTGAAAGTCTCACAACTTCTCTTTGAAATTTTGGCCATAGGATATCAAGGCGCTTACAAGATGCAATGGAAATTAAACCTGTTTGTAAACATCAAGCTGAGAGAGTCATTTGGAGCCCATCGTTATCATTTGTGTTGGTGATTGTCCTTCTGACCTATGGTACCATATTGCTACCTCAGATCTACAGACACATACGTCTGTAGCAGCTCATCTTGGCCCCTCCCCGCTCAGGTTGTAGTAGTGCCCTGCGCCATAGTTGCTAAGTTCAAAACCGTTTTTAGTTTCACATATACATAAGAGATGGAACTGAGAATGTAACCAAGCTCTGACTCTGGGAACCATGTGCTTAACCAACAGACAAAATAGCCATCCAAATAAAAATCAGTCTACACTTTGTTCCAGATCTCTATAAACAAGAGAAATCTCATATCTGAACGGACTCCAGAGAGCAAAGGATTTATTTACCCAGAGCCACAGATGGCTACTATTTTCATACTTGTATAACTGAGAGGGCCTCAGGAGTTATCTTGGCAAGACAATGAAGATTTACGCAAACTCAACCTTCCCCACTTGCCTACAGAAAAACTAGTAGCACTTTTCACAGGGAACATAACAATAAAATGGGTTAAGTTGAAGTCAATACACGTAAGTATACTGACACTCTTATCTGAACCTTGTTTCTCTTTATCTTTCAGGTAACTAGAGATTGTGAATTTAGATTTATGAGTATGTTTCAATAGTATTAATAAAACCAATAATCTTGTGATATGTATTTAATGCACAGACACACACACACCCTTAAAAGCTCTTGTAAAGTGTTTCTTCTCAACAAGTAGAGAAAGAGGCATTTAGAAAGCATTTGCATTCTAATGAGGACAGAAGACTGTAGATAGGATACATAGATGATAGACAAACGATGATGATAGGTGATAAACAGATTGACAGACAGATAGATGTCAATTGAATTCGAGGTTTTATTTTAGCCCAAATCAATACAGATCATGACTACAAATCCTCTTTTTAATGGATCTGTGTTAAACACAGCAATCTATCCATCATGAATGTCTATCCCTATAAGATTACAAGGCTATAAACTCGAAAGAGTCTTGTCCCCAATCATCGTCACATAGCGAAAAGCCACACACAGACAACAAGTTCCAACAATGAACTGTTTCCTGGGATGAGATCAAATTCCATTATTTTAAAGTAAGTATTTATATGGATATATTTTATATTAGCTAGTGGAGCCTAACTAATCATCTTCAAATAAAATAATGTTTTATTTGTTTGCTAAATCTTTTAAGACTTTAATCTTAATGAAGAGACATGCAAGTTATGTTTGTTATAGAACACTGCATATGTTTACTAGGTTACAAAATGTACTTATTATAAGAAATTAAATTTGATCCATTAAGATGTAATTAAAACAAGCAGTCTGCTAACAGTTACTGCAAGAGAAGTATGCGTGCGCCTGTCATCTAAAGAACATTTTGGCAACTCTCTACTACTACAGACAAATTAAAATCACCTCTGACAGACCACTTCCAACAATGCTAGGTTTGATTTTTCCCACAATTCAGAAGACCTTCTGAAATATTTTCCTTAGGAATATTTTTCATGTTTTACATTTTTTTCAGAGTCTATACCTTGTACTTTAATTTTGTTTATGGTGTTTTTAATCTTGAGTAGTTGCTATGCATACCCATATCATTTCTTCTATATAATTTCTCTGTGTCCTTAGCAAAACCTTTGCTAACCATAATTATACAAAATTGTGTGCATGTGTAAATACAAACAGACATACAAAAATTGAAGAAGAATATTTAATTTTAAATTTTAGTTATGTTTGAATTTGGTTTGGTATAAGATACAAATCTACTTTTTCATATTTTCCCCCAGAGGAGAAATTTGATATTACCATAAACAAATGACTACATCTCTCTCTCTCTGTCTATTATGTACACAAATTTGTTTATCCAGTTGGTCCCACATCCTTTCTCATCTGGACTCTTGGAAGGCCTGTAAACATAAGTGTCCAGTGTCACAAAGAGCAAACTTTATTAGGGAGTGATGTGGGGAGTTAACCAGTGGACGAACATCCTAGTGCAAAAAAGTGTTTTGAGCACTTGCATCCATGTAGCAACCTAAAGAACACATTATAAAGTGCTAAGGCTAGCACTTGACCCATACTAATTGCTCATGAATATTAGATATAATTATTAAGTCTAATTTTTCTTTCCTTATAGAAATTCCAGAAAGGCTGGAATCCAGACTTCCTCCTTCCCTCTTACCACTGCCTAGAACACAAATGTGGCAACAACTAATCTCCAAAGAGTCAAAGACAACAGCTGAGAAGTGAAGTAAGCTATAAAATAAAAGAAACTTGGTCTCTAATATGTTGGAGGAGGGGAAATCTGTGCTGTAATGGTAGATATCACAAAGTGATGACAGTATTTTAGGGTCACTGTTACAACAGCTAATAAAAAACTTGGAGTAGGGTAATAAGAATAATAAGGCACTTTATCAGAAACTTTTCTTAATGAACAAAGAAAAGAGGAAGTTGAGCAGGACAGTGTAAAATGTTCAACTATTTTAAGGAATATAATGTAGAAAAAATTCTGCTTTTATTTTCTCCAATTATCTATCTATAGATAATGATGCATTATGTGCCTATAAATATACTATATTATAGAGCAGTTTTGTAGTTAATATTTATTCCATGTTCAGGAATAGGTAGTTTTAATTTTTAAATAACAAAGACAGAGAAAATAATATAAAATATAAACATAAAAATTGAAAATTATTATAAAATGAAAATCTCTGTAACCACGATTCAGGTCAAGAAAATAGAACATGGTCACCGCTCCAGAGTACCCCTGCAAATGTCTTTAAAATCACAACACTCAACACACTTCCTTTACATTTAACCAGTACACTAACATTTATGGTAAACAGTTTCTTATTGTTTTTCATGCTTTTTCAATAAATATGCTTTCCTAAAAATACCAGTTAAGTGTTTCCTGCTTTATAAATCACAGTATACAAATATTTTTATGTCTAGTATTTTTCACTCAAGTTTGTGTTTTGAGATTGATTCATCTATTTTGTTGTTTATTCTATAGTTTGTGCCCTGCATTGTTATCTAATATTATGTTGTAATAATGACACAACAGTTCATTATCTCTTTGTTAAATACCATTTGAAATTTTTACAGTTTTAAGCTATTACAAATGATACTACCATAATAATCTTTTATATGTCCCCTACTACATACGTGCACACATGCTTGTGAATATAAACCTAGGCACATTTCTGTTAGGGGTGTACTTGGGTACAAACACCTTGGAAAACAGCAGAGTTATCTATTAAAGTAGGAGTTATATACCTGTCTCTGGGGAGCCTCTCCTATGAATTACTAATATGTCATTTCAATTTCTAGTTCTAGAATTTCTACTTGATTTTTTTTTCAGATGTACCATGTTACTTTTTATGGATTCTAGTTCTCTGCTGAAATTTTTTAGATTGTGCTTTATCTACCTTAAAGCTACTGACAGAGTTGTTTCACAGCTTATTTTAATAATTATAATATCCGGAGAACTAATGATTGTATTTCTCTGCCTGCTGATTCTATTTCATGGCCTATCTTTTTACATTGCCTGCTCATCATTGGCTATGTGCTGGAATATACATAGTCGCTCATACACACATATAAAACATTATTTGAGTTCTAAGAGGGAGTTATTTTTTCCAGAGGATTCTTTGTTTTCTGACTGTCACCTGGAAGCACTAAAACAGTAATCCAAGTACAGATCTCGAGATATTCTGGGTCACGCGGAAAACACAAAGCCAGGCTGTGCTGTAGTTTCTGTGATTACTCTCTATGTCTATTTTATTTCTACACAGATCCTCCCAGGTCTAAGCCCAAACATAGAGTAATTAGGCATTGTACCTACCCTTTGTGGGATTTAGGCTCCATCTTTTGTTTCCTTACTCTTCTAAGTCTTGCAAAACTATGTTCAAGTCCCAAGATACCTTTTATAGATCAGCAAATTTTCCCAAGTCAAAAGCAGCCAAGTCAAATGCCCTGTTCATCTCCCCGGATTTCCACTCTTTCCTGAACTTAAGCCTAAGAATGCTTCTCTGTCTTCTTCATTCTCAGGTGCTGTAATGAAATTATTAATTTTTACATGTTTTAAAGATTTTTTGTGAAAGATTGATAATTAAAATTCACTATTTCTGGAAGTGAAAGCCAGGTGCACTTAAAGAGACACATGTATCAGATATTATTAGAGCACATGTTTCTTGAAAGCAAGAATTTTAATTTTTTTAGGTGCTGTATTTTCGTTACCAAAAACAAGGGTGGTCAATAAATGTTTGATAAATGAAAGAATAAAAACTGTAAGCTAGTACTTATACAATTTACCAAGAATGTAACATAAATTTTCAATTTGCTAAATCTAAAGAACAGCCACTTTATTTCCAACGTTAGCAGTAACTCTTAACAAATTAAAGCTGTTTAGAAAGTAGAATGAGCTTTCTTGTCAAGTCAATTGCTTATTCATTGTTATTTAAAAACGCTTTATTTTTTGACAACTATATTTTTGGGAATTGAGGTTCTATTTCATTAGTAGTTTGAAATATTTGTTTAAAAATTCATCACTTTTATACAAAAGAGTACAAAAATATCAATCTTCAAATCTGGACAAATATTGCCTTTTGTCAGTAAACTTACAAGATTTTGAATCATCAAATTTGAAAACCAGGCATGCCTCCACATAGAGTGAATGAAGAGACTAGAAAGAGTCAAATATCAGTGTTATTTGCAAGGTCATGAGGAGCAAAAGGAATTGTTTGCTTTTTTCTCTATATGGTTCATAACTGGTTTTGGTTTATTACATACATCAGATCAGAAAGAAAGACAAAAATATAGGACAGAAATAACAGCTGCAGAGCATTACTCCCATACAAAATGTCCCTCTGATATGACCATAGCTGAACACATTATTGTCAAAGGCTTAACCATTTCCTATTCCCAGTCAAAATCTTCTGTAACTATTTCAACTAGGAGATAAATATGATCCTTTGTTCAATGAAACTTTACTCTGTTTATTTACTTCGCAAATACTAATTCAGTTTCTCCCATATTCTAGTTCCAACCACTGAAGATGCAGAGGTGATTGAGACTCCTGCTCTCCTCAAGTTCACATTCAAGTGTCCACAGCAGACTGTGAGCAAATGAACAAATACATAAGCTATTTATGACTCATAACAAATGCTAGAAAGAAAATTAAGATGAAATGATACAGAAGACAAGGTGAGAACTTTCACTTGGTAGTCAAGAAAAGCCATACTGAGCATCTTTTGCTCAGAGAGATGCAAATTCAAAGCACAATGAGATACCACTTCACACCAGTCAGAATGGCCATCATAAACAAAGCAACAAACAACAAGTGTTGGAGAGGTTGTGGAGAAAAGGGGACCCTAGTTCACTGTTGGTGGGAATGCAGACTGGTGCAGCCACTATGGAAAACAGTATGGAATTTCCTCAGAAAACTATAAATGGATCTGCCTTTTGACCCAGCGATTCCACTGCTAGGATTATATCCTAAGAACCCTGAAACAGCAATCCAAAAGAACCCATGCATTCCAATGTTCATAGCAGCACACTTTACAATAGCCAAGTGTTGGAAGCAAACCTAGGTGCCCATCAGTAAATGAATGGATCAAAAAACTATGGTACATTTACACAATGGAATTCTATGCAGCAGAAATAAAGAAGGAGCTCCTACCCTATGCAACAGCATGGATGGAACCGGAAAGCATTATACTAAGTGAAATAAGCCAGGCAGTGAAGGACAAATACCATAAGATCTCACCTTTAATAGGAATCTAAACAACAAAACAAACAAATGAGCAAAATATAACCAAAGACACTGAAATAGAGAACAGGCTGACAGTGACCAGAGGGGAGAGGGGAGGGAATTTCAGAGGAAAAGGGGAAGGGTTTGCAGGAACAAGTATAAAGGACACGTGGACAAAAACTAAGGGGGTTGCAAATGGGAGGGAGGTGGGGAGCACTGGGGGGGGTGGACTGGGATGGGAGTAAAAGACAGAAAACTGTACTGGAACAACAATTAAAATTAAATAAATAAATAAATAAGAAAAGCCTCTCATAGGAGATGACATTCACAGAGAGACCTGAACTCTGAGAGAGTAAACCCTGCAAAATCTAGAGAAGGAGCATTTTGGGCAGAGGAAATAGGTGACATGAAGGCTCCAAATGACAACAAGCTTTAGAAATGGTCAAACCCTTCCATGACTGAAGCAAAAAGGACAACAGTGCATCTGGACACAATGAAACTAAGGAAATAGGCAGGAGTCACATAACGTTTTACAAACCATATCTAGGATTTATGTTTTATTTTAACTGAGATGGAAAGCAACTGAAGCGCTTTACTAAAATAGGGTTATAATCTGGTCATGATTTCCATAAATTCCCTCTAGCTGCTGCGTGGAGAATAAACAGGCATTGGCAAGATTTGAAGCAGAGAAAGAAAGATTTTGCAGATCCTTCTGATCAATTTATTTGACATCAACGTATTTCTTACATAAAATGACTTAGCAGAGTAAACAAAAGTTAGACTTTTCTACCATCAATCTAAATCAAAATATTTTTTTACATTATTTCTATCATTGCCTAATTTCCTTCAGCTTCAGGGATTACTATTTGAGAACAATGTTTTTGACATTTCAGGTGATTTTTGGATTCTTTTTTCAGGAAAATGCACATGCACATAAAATTTTGCAGAGATTCAAGGCTTCACAAAGTGCCTAGGTTACTTTTATGAGAGACCAATCAACATGAAATAAGAAATACCTGTCGTAACCCTTTGCCACACTCATTTGTCTTCCATCTGTTAAAAAACAAAATTCAACTGGGTAAAATTTAAAAATTTTATTGTTTTTTTTTCAGCCAATAAGATAAATCAGGCAGCATCCAATCTAGCAAATAGAAAGAAGCTCCAAAAAGCTGTACAAAAAAAAAAATTGAGTTTTTTTAGGCAAAAAGGAAAAGGAACAAAAAGCCCTACATGACAAAAATAGATTGGTTCTTGCAAGGTGACTTTCCTTTTGGTGATGGCAGGTAGATATCAGGCAGATCACCTAACCAGTGCTTATCAGGTGATTCCTGACTGACTGATTTTAATTCTCATATCTTGGAGAGCCAAAACCATAATTAAGATGTTCCGTTTTGTTGAGGTGAAGCTTAGCAAAAGCAACTCAATTTTGGGCCTGTTGTCTTTAAAATATTGAAACAGCCAAAGAGTTATTTTATTCATTGAGAAGATGATAAACTGAAGAATGTGTAAATGCCTGCCAAAACAACATGATACAAACTCCGATACCAAATAATATGGTATAGTCACAAAGAAAAATGGTCTAGTCTGGAATCAGTAGTTCTTATGTTATCATCCAAATAATACAATGTGTATTTTCATGTCAGAGTATTTTAAAAGAGTAATAGAATCTAGTTAAACAAATGAAAGTCGAATTCTCCTCTCATAATGCTGGAGCAGCTGCTATAATTGACTAATAGACATATTTTGCTGAACTCATTTTGAAAGATAGGCAATAACATAATATAATCACACTTTCTGGTTTTGATGATGACCTTAGAAATAAAACACAGGTATTTATGAGCAGCTCTGGAGATGACAGCATTCATGTGAGTATCACATGTTTGTATTTCCTCTAGACTTCATAAATGCCATAATGTAACTATATTGTCAAGGTTTTATTAACAGATTATAAAGTTGAACTGCCCTGAAAGGCAACCCAGAAAGATTAACACTAGGGGAAAAAGAACACTCCATTTGACCATATTAGAAAATAAGCCATTATTTCTTTTTTAATATAAAAACCCTTATTTTAAATTTTCAAATAGATTCACTTGCATGTAGTTATGTTTAATGATCATCTATATTTTTAAAGATGCAAGAAAGCATCTTTTAAAAACAAAAAATGAGATATACTTGATAGAATACAAAGAAAAGATTCAATTCAATACACACCATTGAGCAGACCTCAATCTCTCTGAGAAAAATTGAAAATTGAAAGTGCATGAACCATAGTTATTAGGCTCCCATGAACCCTGTAAGTGCCATTATTGGGCTATTCTGGCGTTTCTACAATATTACCAAAATATATAATTCAAAATATAAAAGACAGATGACCCTACCCATTCCTCCTCAATATTATGTAAAGTAAAATCTAAGCTCTTCTTTGCCATAATTCATCCATTAAAGGTTATGGTGAAATTAAAGGTCAGTAAATGGTGAAAAACATATTTATATTAACAGGTGAAAAGATCTGCTAAAATTCACAAATAAGACTAAAATATTTAGTCGTTGTACACAAAATGTACTTTTATAAAATTTTATAAATTAGGTTTAAAAGATCAAGCACATAATTTTAGATGCATTATAAGAGATGGCTTTATAAAATAAGGCCATTGAAAATAAGCACTTTTTCATAGCAAACACTCTGAACCTTCCTGCTCCCACTTACAGTTTATGTTCATTTTAAGCTTAGAATATGTTTTAAAAGAAGCCACAGTGACAGCAAAACAGCAAAGGCATGACTATTTGTTCTTGCAAAAGAACTTTATAGGATTCTTTAAATCAAGAAATATTTGTTAGAAAATATTTTATTTACAACTTTTTAAGAGTATATACTTTCTGACAAAGCACTTTTCATAAAACTTGAAAATAGAACTAATTTTTTATTTCATAAAAATTGGAAATGTTTTCTTTATATGTGACCATTAGGAACTGCTTTAGAGATTCTCCTGTTTACAGAAATTAAACTCCACATCCAAGGTGAATTCCCCCTTGTTAAAATCTGAAGAGTAGGGATACCACTTTTTAGCACACTTACATAGAAACGATAAAAATCTGCAAGAATGAAAACTTTTTCTAATGTTGTTTATTGACCTGGGAACTTAGCTTGGTATCTGTCAGGGTGGAGGGTTTAAAATATAGCCAGACAGGTATGTATTTACAACCCATCTGCTGTCGGTATGACTGGACAGAACTGTGGGTTCCACTCCATTCGTGGTTAGGGGTTACCAAACTGTCATCTTTGGGAGTGACTCTACATTTTAGGAAGCTTGTAAAAGTTTCATCCCCTTGACACTATGCAGTAGTTTTATACTGTCAGAAATAATTACTCTTCGTCCTGGCTGAAACCTAACAAGATATTTTAAAAGGATTTAAAAACTCTACGATCAAAAATTTGGCAAAATTGGAAGCTGATATTCAAAGTCCAATAGGAAAACGCATGTGCTGGAAGGGCTTTCCCAAATATAAGCTGCCCTTTATTTGTCAAAATTAAATACAGATCTTTAAGCCTTCTCCACAGACAGTAAAAGGGTTAGCTGTCTGCGTGGCTAAACTTAACTTATTACAACGGTTATTTGTAAACCAGTGAGTTTTGTATTATTGTACGTGCCTCATGATTGAAATTTTAAAACAAAATTATTAGGTTTCTGGTTGCATCTGTCTATATATTTTATATACTCATATGCCTATATAGTTTTATGTAAGTCTATATATGTATTATAGAACTATAGCTTTTTTCTATTTCCAGAGGTATTATTAAAATTGTTTTTGTAAGACCTCTCTGTTCAATTGCCATAAAGGAATGAAGCACTTGTATAAATTAATGAACAGAATGAAAACTAACCCAAATATTTTTCAGGTGCTGGAAAAATATTTGATTTCAAAACTAATTTAAGATGTTGGTTTAATTTTAAAATGTATGCTTTTATTCTATCAACATTTAAAAACAGTTTTATTTTACCTAGGTTTGTTAAAAGAAGTTCCTGTTTCTGTATTACAAAATTCCTCAGCAGGAAAAATAGCTTGGTATGATAATTGATTTTGATGTTGCATGAAGTTTTCATGGGTAATTTAAACATATTTCTTTAGAACTAATAAGTTATTCATTGGTGCAGAGCCAGGTGTGAGTTCTGTGGTGCGAAGAACCTTGCAAAGGACACAGACTGAAGACCCCCGTTCCACTGAGGGCTGGCAAGATTTCCTGGAGAACTCAATGTTCATGCTAAGTCTTGAAAAATGAATTGGCATGAACTGGGAGAAAACAGGCATTCCAAATAGAGGAAAGAATTAGCATGTGCTAAGGCAGAAAGGAAGGAGCTATGCCCATAAAGGGCATGCAGAGAACTACGGTAAATCATAAGCTAGAAAACTTTATTATTGCACAGTAAAGGAAAACATCAATAAAATAAAAAGACGACCCACAGAATGGGAGGACATATTCACTGACACATCTCTGATAAGGGGCTAATATCCAAAATTTATATACAATGCACAAAACTCAACACTAAAAAAGCCAATTAAAAAAATGGGCAAAGTATCTGAAGACACTTCTCCAAAGAGGACATACAGGTAGCCAATAGACATATGAAAAGATGCCCAATGACACTAATCCTCAGAGAAATGCGAATTAAAACCACAATGAGATTTCATCTCATGATTGTCAGAATGTTATCATCAATAATTCAACAAACAAGTGCTGGTGAGGATGTGGAGAAAGGGGAACCCTTTTGCACTGGAGGTGGAAGTACTCTGGGGTCATTAAATGAACCTCTCCTGGACTGTGTGCTGATGGAAAGTTGACAGGGCAGTGAAATGAGGACAAGCCAAACCTGAAGGAGACAGCCACAGACTGTGGACCACAG
>PVKM010027307.1:0-18852 GCA_004027735.1 Carollia perspicillata | reverse complement strand
GGGAGGGACACATGGAGCAGGGCATGCAAGGCTGTTTTGTACAGCCACAGCCTTGCAGCTAATCCATGGCATGGTCATTTAACATATCTATAGCATTTTGTGGGTCACTTGGATATGTTAAATAGCTGTGGCCATGCTTGGAGCCAGGGGGATGGAAGTCACTTCCCCCCAAGATGTAAGCGGGGACAGATCCCCCGAGTTACAGTGCCTGTGTGGGAGCTGGAAGAAGATTGGCTCCAGGATATTGTCTATATCTGCCCAGACTCATGATGGCAGCCCAGTAAACTTGGGATAATACAGGGATGGTGGCAGGTGTAACTGATTGTACGAGGACTTGGAAATGGGGATACAGAGGGAGATTGGCGCGGGGATTTAAACACAGACATGGCAGCCATTGTGGGGGGAACCACGAGGTTTGACAGAATGAGGACCCCCTCACAGCTCTGGTGGAAGAAAAGGACCATGCGGTTGTGGCAGTACAAGGAAGGAACCATGAGGCTTTGCCAGAGTGCACACCCCGCAGCTTTGGTGGAGGAAAGAAGAGACTTTGCCTGGACAAATGGGTACAAAGAACCCTTGCCAGTAGACCGTGAGAAGGTGCACATGGCTTTGGATTAATTGGATATCCTGCCTGGACAGTGACACCACTGATGATGCCAGCAGCCTGGGAACAGGGAGGTGTGGTCTTTCCCTGAGTTATGGTACCCTGAATTAGGGCAGGGGGAGACAGGAGCTCTGTGTGCACCTGTGGATATCTTAAAGACTTTGATATTTTAATGAAGATGTTAGGTCACTACTTTAAGTCTGTATAGCCTTAAATAAACATTTCCTTTCCTTCTCACAAATCTCTGGCATTGAGAGATAGCTTTCTGATTGGTGGTGGACAGATGAGCACAGTAGGTGGTCCAGTTGGGCTCCTATACCATCCTCTGGAGCCTGGGCCCCTGTGTGTGTGTGTGTGACTGTTCTGTAACAATAATAGTACTTATATGAAAATATTGTGGCAATATAATAAGTTAATATATACAAATAACTACAACAGTGTCTATAGGCACTAGATAATATTTTCATTAAACAAATGTTAGACTATGATA
Source organism: Carollia perspicillata (assembly GCA_004027735.1). Taxonomy (NCBI): domain Eukaryota; kingdom Metazoa; phylum Chordata; class Mammalia; order Chiroptera; family Phyllostomidae; genus Carollia; species Carollia perspicillata. The sequence goes on along the minus strand of PVKM010027307.1, from coordinate 17,758 downwards.
TTTATTATATGTCTTGAATTACTTGTGTGGGCCATACATTTGTTAATTTTTTAAATTTTATTTTCACAATGATCTTGTGAAGTATTAGTATTTGTTTTACATATTCCCAAACTGAGGATGAAGTCCAGTGGAATTCAATTACATTGAATCAGTGAGTCAGTAGCTGAGACAGAATTTATTTTGAGTTAACTAACAGCATGGCTGTTCTTTATTTTGAGCAACTGGAGTAATTCCAGAAAATTCTATTTTCAGTAATTAAAAAAATAAAAGTTTTTAGCTATTGCTTGGAAAACAATTGTTTAATTTAAACAAACCTAATCAAATAATTTTTTCACTTAAACATGTTAATGACATGGGCAATGGAAGCAAATATACAAATGAGTCAGCCATAAGATTGGCAGTTAGAAGAAGTGTTCCCTAGACAACAAAAATAGTGCTTCATTCATGCTTTAGCCACAAAGGTGGTTGGCTTGAGTTGTTTTTCAGAATAACTCACTTTTTTAAAGGATCTTGCCTTATCCCCTAGAACATGTGGAGAAGGCTAATAGATCACAATATTTAACAAAGAGAATAAGGAAGTTTATAGGTCCAGAACTCATCCACTGAAGCAAAGAACAGAAAGCAGGATTCTACAATACTCACCACAAGTTTTATGTTAAATATCACCCAGAACTTTCTGAAAGATACCTATAGTAATATATAAAGGGGAGCAAAAGTAGATTTACAATTGTTAAGCATATAAAACACAGAGTTTATTCTTATATTATTATTTATTAATCATTTTATTATTTTCCATATAAACAATTATAAACCTACTTTTGCCCTACTTTGTATTGGGCTACATTTGTAACAGAGACAAGGGAATATTCAGCCTTTACAAGAACTGGTGTTGTGAGCTCTGATATACCACTGGTGCCAGAGAAACCAAAATACTATCCCAATCTTCCATCTAATGAGAGCCCTACCAAGGCCACCCATAAATGGAATTCTAGGCCAAGTCATTTTTCAAATGATTCAGTCTTTCTTAGACCTTTCCTACTGTCATTTCCTTAGTCTCCAACTATATAATTAGAATAAATATATTTAGAACCTGGCAGACTCTCATTTTGGTTCCATGATTTATGCACTAAGAGCCATGATAGTAAGAACTATGTGAAGTTCTTAAAGTGGTCATTTGTGACAAACTCTCTCCTCAGCAATGGTAGTAAATAGAAGCAATCATGCATTCTACAGAAGTTGAGGTGATTCAAGCCACCATTAAAAATTTAAAGTTTTAGGGGATGCTATAATGGTGCTTCCCATTGCAATCATAATATTTAACTAGTTTGGCTCCTACAATCACGCTTGGAAAATTTCAGGAGACTACTCTGAACTTAGCCAAATGATAACCATGGTTGCAACTACATATATAATGTGATATTTCTATTGGACCAGATTAACATGGCCTTGACACTTATTATCTGTCTATTAATCTAGTTAGCAGACTCTTCTTAAAACTTATCAGTAAAAAGGGACAAAAGAAGCCCCTACCAGGTTTATTGACATACAACAGTGTATACGTTTAAGGTGTATGAGGTGATGACTTGCTACACATATATATTGTGTAAGGTTAGCTACAATGAGATAAATTAGCACACACTTTATCTCACATTTTTACCATCTTGTTATTGTTGTTATGATGAGACTATTAAAGCTCTACACTCAAAGCAACATTTGACTATAAAATACAGTATCGTTAACTACTGTGGCGACCATGCTATACCTTAAATCTTAGGAACTTACTTATCTCATAAATGAAAGTTTGGGTTCTTTGAACAGTCTCCCTATTTTCCTTACCCCTTGTCTTCTGGCGACCATCATTGTCCTCTCTTTCTTTGAGTTGAATATTTTTTAGATTCCACATATATGTGAAAACATAGAGTGTTTTTTTTTTTTCAGTTTGACTTATTTTGCTTAGCATGATGCCCTTAAGGTTCATCCATGGTGTCACAAATGGCAGGGTTTGTTTCATTTTTGTGGTTAAATAATAATCCGTTGTGCATGTGTAGCATATTTTCTTTACACATTTATCCATCAGTGGACACTTAGGTTGTTTCCATGCCTCAGTAATTGTTTCCATAATCATGAAAATATAAATATCTCTTTAAAATCATGATTTCACAATATATATGTAATTGCTGGATTATAATGTAGTTCTATTTTTATTTTTTTAGGAACCCCCATACTATTTTTCATAGTGGCTGTACTAATTTATATTCACACAAATAGTGAACCTGGCTTTTGTTTTCTCCGCATCTTCCCCATCAGTTTTTATCTCTTGTTTTTTTGATAATAAACTTTCAAACAGTGTGAAGTGATAACTCATTGTGGTTTTGATTTGCATTTACATGATGATTGATAATGTTGAGCACATTTTTACTACAATTGCTGTCCATTTGTATATCTTTCTTGGAAAATATTTAGTTCCTTTGCCCATTTTTAAATGAGGTTGTTAGTTTCTTGCTATTGAGTTGTATGGGTTTCTTATAATAACCTATCAACAAATATATAGTGTGTAAGTATTCTATTTTTACCATTCCATAGGGCTTTGTTATTGCTGTTGTTGTTGATTGTTTCTTCTTTTGTGCAGGAGTTTTTTTTTTTTAATTTGATATACTTTTACATATTTATTTTTTCTTTTATTGTTGGTGCTTTTAGTTTGGTGTTCAACAAAATTATTATCAAGGCCAATGTCAGGGAGCATTTTACTGATTTTTTCTAGTGTTTTCTGACTTTGGGACTCACATTTAAGTCCTTATTAATTTTCAGTAAATTTTGTGAGTAGTATAAAGTAGGGACTCTTCAGGTTCTCTTGTGGTCTCTTATGAATATTTTTATTGCTTTTTTATTTTTATGAAAAATGGCATTCGAATTTTTATAGGAATTGCATTGAATCTACACACAACTTTAGATACTATGGACATTTTAATATTAACTCTTTTCATCCATCAACAGAAGGCAATTTTTCCATTTTTTTTTTCAATTTCTTTCATTAGTATTGTGTTATTTTCAGTGTGTACATCTTTCACTTCTTTGTTTAAACTTATTAAGTATTTTCTAGTTTGATGATATCACAAATATGATTGTTTATTTTATTTCTTTTTAAGATAGTTTATTGTTAGTGGACCAAAATGCAATTGTTATATGTTATTGTTGTATCCTGCAACTTTTAAAAAGTTGTTTATTAGCTCTAACATGTTGTAAGATTAATCTTTAAGATTTTTTATATGCAAGATTATGCCATCAAAGAGAGGTAATATTACTTCATCCTTTTTTAATTCATATACCTGTTATTATTAGTTTTTACTAATATCACTGGGTAGGAATTCCAGTACTATATTGAATAGAACTAAGGAGCCTGGACATACATGCTTGCTTTGTTCCTGGGTTAGAGAAAAAGTTTTCAACCTTTCACACTTGCATATAATGTTTGCAGTGAGCTTATCACACATGGCCTTGATTATGTTGAGGTATATGTCTATACCTAATTTGTTTAGAGTTATTATCATGAAAGAATGCTAAAATGTACATTCATTTTGTAAAATGCCATTTCTGTATAAATTGAGATGATTATTTCATTGTGTTTTTCACTCTCTTAATGTGATGTACCACATTTATTGATTTGCGTATGTTGAACAAACTTGGCATCTCAGGAGTAAATTACACTTCATCATGGTGTTATAATCTTTTCAATGTGCTGTTTAATTCTGTTCATTAATAATTTGTTGAAGATCTGTGCATTTATGTTTATCAGGGAGATTGGCCTCTGCTTTTTTTATTGGTATTGTTGTATTCTTATCTGTTGTATTCTAATCTGACTGTGGAATCAAATTAATGCTGACCTCATAAAATAAATTAGACTATGTCCTCCTCTTCAAATTTTTGAAAATTTTGAGAATGAGTGATGTTAATTCTTTTTTTAAATGTTTGTAGAATTTACTTGTAAGGCCATCTGGTCCTACTTCATTGTTGGGATGGGGTTTGATTACTGATTCAATTGTCTTACTTCTTACTGTTTTGCTTGAATTTATATGTGTTTAGTATTCAGAGTTTGTAGGTTATATATTTCCAGGAATTTAACCATTTTTCCAGGTTGTTCAATTTGTTTCATAGTAATCTCTTATGATACTTTGTATTTATGTGCTATTAGTTGTAATGGCTCTTTTTTCATTTATAATTTTATTTATGTGAGTCTTCCCTTTTCTTGATTAAGCAAATTTTGTCAGACCTAGAGGGAATAATAAACAATGGAGTAATAGTGAGGACATCAGTGACCCACTATTAGCAGTAAAAGTAGACATCTAGACAGAAATCATCCAGACATAAAGTCAATAAAAAAATGCTAGACCTGAACTACACTTTAAACCAAATGTTCTGAAAAGACATATATAGAACATTTCATCCAACAGCAGTAGAATATACATTACTCCGAAATGCACAGGGAATATTCTCCAGATAATGTATTAAGTCACAAAGTAACTCTCGGGAAGCTTTTGAAAAATTAATATTATAGTAAATATATTTTCTGACCACAATTTTATAAAACCAGAAATCAGTCATAGGAGGAAAACTGGAAATTTCACAAATATGTGGAAACACCACACTCCTAAACAATCTATAGGTCAAAGATGAAATAAAAAATATAATAAAAAATATACTGGAGCAAATGAAAACAAAAGCACAACAAACCAAAAGCCATGCTGAGAAAAATTTATGATAAATGCTTACATTAAAAAAATCTCAAATAAACAACTTACCTTTATACCTCAAGGAATAATAAACAGAGCAAACTAAGTTCAAAGTGAGTAGAATAAAGAAGATAGCAAAGGTTAGAGTAAAAGTAAATAAAATAGAAAATAGAAAAACAATAGAAAAGATCAACAAAGCTAAAAATTGATTTTTTGAAAAAATGAACAAATTGACAAGAGAAGATTTAATTTTTGTGGGAAGGGCATTTATTTTCACTGCACCTGGATATGTTTAATTCTATTCTTTTTCACAACATAGTCCTAAGAGACATTGATCATATTCACAATGTCTAGAACATCTTGCTAATCCAGTGTACTGATGACATAACATTAATAGAATTTGATGTGTAAGGTAGCAAGAACATCAACTACCCTAATAAGAAACTAATGTTCCAGAATGAAGGAGATAAACTCATCAAGGACTGGGGGGGGTGTCTGCTATATAAATGAATGTTTTGACATTTAATGATTTGAGGCATGCTGGAAACTTAAGCCTTGGGAAAAAAACAACTTATTGCTTCTCACACCTGCAAACATCAAGAAAGAAGCATGACACTGAGTTGGACTTGTTGGATTTTGCAGTCAACATATATTGTACTTGGGAATACTTTTCAAACTTATTAATGTGGTGACTTGGAAGTCTAGCAATTTTGAGTAGGGTCTAGAACTTGGCATGGTTGTGGTGAGTATATAGCTAAGATATGGTGTATGTCCCCAAAAGCTAGACTCTAGAATCTGTGAAACAGGAGTTGTAAGCAAACCCTATAAAGTGAAGATTTTAAAATTTTGTGTAGAAGAGAGTGATAATAGAATGAAATACTGCCTCAGGTCTAGCTGGAACAGTAAAAATTTGCAGATATTGTGGTTAACCACCCTCTTGAAAAAAACTTTCACAGAGTGGATTTAATATAGGGTGAAAATGGGTCTGAGTAGTAGAAGGAGTAAACAGTCTGGCTCTTCTTGAGCCCTGTCACCTGTCTTCTAAACCGACCTTTTATTCAAAGACTACTGCAATGACTAGCTATGCATAGGTGTTAATTAATTCACACAGGTGCAAACTGTTAATGCTTTATCTTGGGTCTTATTCCATAGGTCTCTTCTTTCTCATCCTGGAGTTTCTCTTACTCTGTAGCATGATGTATTCACAGGAATCTGCTTGTCATACATTATATGTAATCCAGAAATAAACCAAAATTAACACTCATGATGATACAGGGTGCAGCCAAGAGGGGGGCACCCAAAAGGGATTTGGAATGGGGCCCAGAACTCAAGGTGCCTAGGAAATATTAGAGAGACATATAAGATGACCTCACCCCTTCCCCCACAGGTGTGAGTTGAGGGACAGGAACACATGGAGCAGGGCATGCAAGGCTGTCTTGTACAGGCACAGCCTTGCAGCTAATCCATGGCATGGTCATTTAACATATCTATGGCCTTTTGTAGATCACTTGGATATGTTAAATAGCTGTGGCCATGCTTGGAGCCAGGGGGATGGAAGTCACTTCCCCCCAAGATGTAAGTGGGGGGCAGGTCCCCTGAGTTACAATGTCTGTGTGGGAGCTGGAAGAAGATTGGCTCCAGGATATTGGTCCATATGTGCCCAGACTCATGATTGCAGGCCAGAAAACTTGGGATAATACAGGGATGCTGGCAGGTGTAACTGGTTGTAGGAAGAGTCGGAAATCAGGGTACATAGGAAGATTGGCATGGGGATTTAAACCCAGACACAGCAGCCATCAGGGGGGAACCGTGTGCTCTTAGAGAGAGTGCAGATCCCTTCGCAGCCTTGGAGAAGGAGGGGATCATGAGGTTTTGCCAGAGTGAGAACCCCCCTCACAGCTCTGGTGGGAGAAAAGGACCACGCAGTTGTGGCAGCGCAAGCAGGGAACCATGCGGTCTTAGCAGAGTTGCAGACCCCTTCACAGCTTTTGTGAAAGGGAACCCCAAGGTTTTGCCTAAGTGCACACCCCCACAGCTCTGGTGGAGGAAAGAAGAGACTTTGCCTGGACAAATGGGTACAAAGAACTCTTGCCAGTAGACCATGAGAAGGTGCCACATGGCTTTGGATTAATTGGATATCCTGCCTGGATGGTGACACCACTGATGATGCCAGTGTCCTGGAAACACGGAGGTGTGGTCTTTCCCTGAGTTACAGGAATCTTAAAGGACTTTGATATTTTCATGAAGACATTAGGTAACTACTCTATGTCTGTATAGCCTTAAATAAACATTTCCTTTCCTTTTCACAAATCTTTGGCATTGAGAGATATCTTTCCAATTGGCAGTAGACAGACGAGCCCAGTTGGTGGTCTGGACGGTATTGGTATACCATCCTCTGGAGTCCAGGCCCCTGTGTGTGTATGAGACTGTTCTGTAACAATATGACTAACTGAGAAAAATCAATAAATGCTTCTCCCTTTTTCATTCTAAGCAAGTGATTCTGTGAAGCTTTCTATAGCCTTATCAGAGAGGTCTATAGTTACTGTCAGAGGGGATAATGGGGGGAAAAACAGAAAGGGTCATCAAGGAACGTGTATAAAAGACACATGGACAAAGTCAAAGGGGGCTAGGATGGAGGGTGGGAGGTGGGGATGTCTGGGGTTGGGGGGAAATGGAGACAACTGTACTTGAACAACAATAAAAAAAGAGAGAGAAAAAAAGATTACCCTGTGAGGTTACTTTCCATTAAATTTATGACAGTGCCCCTTTTTGTTCACAGAATAAAGTTATTAATTTTATTGGGAAAAAAGAAAGGTCTATGCTTATGGACAACTCATGAATGAATTTTTCCTTTCTTTAAATTTTTTTTGCCTGTTTACTGTCCTGTCCCCCACACTTCCTACGTGTGATTGCATTTTCAAGTAACTATCTACATAAAAATCTTTGTCTCAAGCTCTTTGTTCAAGGAACCGAAGGTTAAGACATTCCAAAATTTATGTACTTATTCTATATTTTTAAACTTTCTGTTTTTTAATTAAAAAAAATAGCTTCCCCTGAGAACTTTTTTTTTCATTGCTTTTAGAAGGAGAGGAAGAGAGAGAGAGAAAAACATCAATATGAGACAGAAACATGGAGAAACATTGATTGGTTGCCTCCTGGACATGACCAGACTGGCGATAAGACACACCACAGTGAGGGATCAGAACTGCAACACACATATGTGCCGTGGCTGGGAATTGAACTTTCAACCCTTTGGTTATAGGACAACACTCCAACCAACTGAGCCACACCAGCCAAAACTAAACTTTCCCTTTATAAATATTAACTCAAATGTAAAGAAACTTCATATTTCAATAAATTAATTTGATGCTCTCAGGAGAAATATATATATATGTGTATATATAGATATAGATATAGATGATATAAATATAGATATAGGTAGATATTGCTGAGCATGTGGCTAGTATACTATTTAAAAAAGTACCCTCAAATATATATATGCATGTGTGTATATATGTGTATGTGCCTCAGGGCTGTCTGTATGTCCTCCTTGGAAAAGTATCTAAGTCCTTTGCCATCACAGAAGAATTTAATGAAATATTTAAGAAAGAGTTAACCTCTATCCTTCTCAGACTATTCCAAAAAAATCCAAGAACATGGAAGACTGCCTTTTTGAGGCAGCATTGTACTAATTCCAAAACCAGATAAAGACACAACAAGGAAAGAAAACTACAGGCCAATATCACTGATGTGTATAGATGCTAAAATCCTCAACAAAGTATTAGCCAACAGCATCCAGCAATACATTAAAAAGATCATAAACCATGAACAAGTGGGGTTCATCCCAGAGATATAAGGATAGTATAATATTCACAAATCAATAAACATATCACATAAGCAAAAGGAAAAACAAAAATCACATAATCATATCAATAGATGTGGAAAAAGCATTTGATAAGGTACAGCACCTATTTATGATAAAAACACTCAGGAAAGTGGGACTAGAGGAAGCATATCTCACCATAATAAAGGCCATATACAAGAGACCTACAGCGAACACCATACTCAATGTGCAAAAACTAAACGGTTTCCCACTATGATCAAGGATGCCCACTCTCACCACTTCTATTCAATATAATATTGGGAAAAGGATTTTTTCAAAGAATAAATTCATATGTTCTCAGTGTACAGAAAATGTATATAATTATTTTTATGTTCCCAATTCTATCACAGTGGCTTAAGTTAAAAATAAGATAGCTGAGGAAAATAGATAACCACAACTCACTATTCCAGGTTAATATGACCCATGATTGTATAAAGAAAGAGTATTTCAGTTTATTTCAAAACTTTTTTTTTTTATGATGAAAGGACTTCCACTTGATGTGTCTCAGGCACACTCTGAATATTTATCCTCAGGGAACTAGGAAGGTAAGTTGTCAGTGATTTTCTGGATTAGAAACCAAATGACTGGGATAGATAAATGCTGGTTTTCCTTCTTGCAGGAAAACTAAATAGACTACAATGATCCATGTCTTACTAAATTAGCATTTTACTGTGACCCAATTGACTTAGCAGCTTACTAAATATTTTTGGAGGGATGGCCAAGTGAATTTCACAAAAAATGTGTGGCCTTAAATTACTTTCTCAGTAATATTTTAATAGTCCAAATGTATGTTTCTTAAACAGTTGAAAAATTATTGTATGAAGACACTTTCAACTTTAAGGTGGAAATCAGGCTGACAGCTAAAATATTATTGTTCTATATCATAATTAACCAACATAATCATAAATGACCCTCTCATAATTCCTTCTTGAAAAGCCTTAGGATGTGCTAATTCATCTAGAAACTGGATCAAAGCCCTCTTCAGCGGGAGAGATTTTAGTGTTTACCTCTGAACCAAATGATAGCCTGAAAAAGCAGTGTTCTTAAAAAACTAGGTAACAAAGGTCGCCGGCCCAATGAATTGGAGACCTGGGACCTAATTGTGGTGTCATGAATGCTGAAATATAGTACTTGTACAAAGCACTTAATTTCTGATTTTTCCTCCTTCTAATCATTAAAATCAAGTCCTTGGCTTTCTCCCTGGGGTAACTTCAAAAAAAGTTTGTGGTAAAGGAATGATCTGAATGAACGCAGGTCTTTCCAAAAATCAGAAATGGGTTCAGAAGGAAAAGCGGAACGTTGTCACAATGGTCTTATATTTTATGTGTATCCAGGTGGAGAGGAAGAAATTACAACATTTCTTAAAGATACTTGGTGTTTATGGTGTTATGGCACATGCTATAAGCAAGTGTGTGAGTTTGTCACAATGACCCATTGATGAATCATCTGGGCCTAGACTGATATCCATAATTTTAAGATCTAGTCACTGGTCTTGTCATTTTATCAGAGTCTCTGTGTTTGGACAAGTCATATGTTTTAATCATCAAAGAGAACTGATAATTATCGCTAATCTCAAAATCATTTGAACTAAATTTAGATGTTTTCCTTTTTGGATATACTGAGTTATATAAATTAGGGAATGCAATTCCACATGTAAGCACTGTCTATTACTGTATGTTTGATTTTACACCCTTAAAACCTTAGTTTTTAACTTCTTCTTTTCTTTTTCATTCTCATGGTCTTTTCTTCTTCACTTCTTCATTTTTTACCATGTCCTTCCCCCCCCCCCATTACTCTTATTTACAAAATCAAGTGTAAGGGTCATCATACATATCCTACATAATTAGAAGATATAGATAAAATTGAACATTGTATATAAAATCTGGAATGGGGAGAGTCTTAGCTGTTTCAGATTGGTGTAACAAAATACCAAAACCTAGATGGCTTAAACAACAAATTAATTTGTCACATTTCTGGAGGCTGGGAAATCCAAGATGAAGGTGCCAGTTGATTTGGTTCCTGGTGAGGTCCCTCTCCTTGACTTTTAAAATGGCCATCTTTTTACTCTGTCTTCACGTGGCCTGAAGAGATAGAGCAATCTCTTTTGTCTGTGTTATGCAGGCACTAATACCATCCTGAGGGCTTCATTCTTTTGACCTTACTTTCAAAAGCTTCACCTCCAAATTACCATCACATTAGAGATTTGGGATTCACAATTTACATTTTCAAGGCATACTAACATTCAGTTTGGAAAAGAAAGTTGAGGACCTCCCCATTAAAAACAAAAACAAAAACAAAAGCAGCAAAATCACTGCCCCCCCAAAAAAAAATTGTCAAAACCGAGGCATTCACTGGAAACTAATCAAAGGTTTACAACAATATGAGAAGTGTTTATTCAATAAAAAATGCTAAACTTTAGTAAGCACAGAAAGCTGTCTCTTTTTTTCCTGCTCTTTATTATGAGCCAGGCATTATGTAACAAAAATTACTGAAGTATAAATGGCTTTCTTATTACCTTCTTTTTAAAAATTATTTTACTGCTGTTCAAGTACAGTTGTCTGCATTTGCCCCCCATGCCCCCACAACCTTTGCCATCCCACCTCCCTCCCCTAATTCCATTCTTCCTTGTTTTTTTTCCATGTGTCCTTTATAGTTTTTCCTGGAAACCCTTCCCCCTTTCTCCTCATTATTATCCCCTCCCACTTTCCTCTGGTTACTGTCAGATTGTTCTTAATTTCAATGTCTCTGGTTATATTTTGCTTGCTTGTTTGTTTTGTTGATTAGGTCCCAGTTAAAGGTGAGATCATATGGTATTTGTCTTTTACCACCTGGCTTATTTACCTAGCATAATGCTCTCCAGTTCCATCCATGCTTTCACAAAGGCCAGGAGCTCCTTGTTTCTTTCTTCTCCATAGTATTCCATTTGTACCATAAATTTTTGATCCATTTGTTTATTGATGGATACTTAGGTTGCTTCCAGCACTTGGTTATTGTAAATTGTGCCGCTATGAACATTGTGGTGTATAGATTCTTTTGGATTGGTGCTTCAGGGTTCATAAGATATAATCCCAGCCGGGTTAAAGGCAGTTTCATTTTTAGTTTTCTGAGGAAATTCCATACCGTTTTCCACAGTGGTTGTACCAGTCTGCATTCCCACCAACAGTGCACTGGGTTCCCTTTTCTCCACAACCTCTCCAGCACTAGTTGTTTGTTGATTTGTTTATGATGACCATTCCCAGGGTTGTGAAGTGGTATCTCATTGTGGTTTTAACTTGCATCTCTCTGATGGCTAGTGATGCTGAGCAATCTTTTGTATGTCTCTGGGACCTCTGTATGTCCTCCTTGGAGAAGCGTCTATTCAGGTCTTTTGCCCATTATTTAATTGGGTTGTTTGTCTTCCTGGAGTGGACTCCTGTGAATTCTTTATATATTTTGGAGATCAAACCCTTGTCCAAGGTATCATTGGCAAATATGTTTTCCCATAGAGTTGGTTCTCTTTTAATTGTAATACTGTTTTCTTTAGCCATGCAGATGCTTTTTATTTTGATGAGATCCCATTTGTTTATTCTTTTCTTATGTCCCCTGCTCTAGGAGACATATTGGTGAAAATATTGCTTCATGGAATATCTGAGATTTTCCTGTCTATGGTTTCCTCTAGGACTTTTATGGTGTCACAACTTATATTTAAGTCTTTTATCCAGCTTGAATTCATTTCTGTGTATGGTGTAAGTTGGTGATCGAATTTCGTTGTTTTGCATGTAGCCATCTAGATCTCTCAATACCATTTGTTGAAGAGACTATTTTTATTCCAATTTTTGCTGCTGACCCCTTTGTCAGATATTAATTTACCATAGAGACTTTGGTTTATTTCTGGGCTCTCTCTTCTGTTCCATTGGTCTATGTGTCTCTTTTTATGCCAGTACTAGGCTGTTTTGATTACGGTGGCCTTGTAATACAGTTTGATATGTGGTATTGTGATCCTTCCTACTTTGCTCTTCTTTCTCAAAATTGCTGCAGCCATTTAGGGCCATTTATGGTTCCATATAAATTTTTGAAGTGTTTGTTCTACACCTGTGATATATGTCATTGGTTCTTTAGGAAATGGTCTTTTCACTTGCTGTGTCCTTTTCCCTTCTCTCCAGCTTTGCAGCATCCTTAAAATACAACACTGCAGTTATTGGAGGAGAAAGACTAGATTTGGTAACTGGATTTAATTAACTTCTATATTATGAAGCACTTTCTATGTGCATTTACCTTGTAAGACTTAAGAAGAAAGAAAGGATATTCAGTCATTTCAATCACACATCCAATACCCTAGCAAGAGGTAGCTGCTTGGATACTAGTTCTATGGAAAGCACTACCTATTTAGGACGTCTATTGTAAAACCCAGTTTAAAACAGGCTATCCACAGGTAGATAAGGGCACATTTTAGAGAAGAGAATCATGAAAAGATTTTTCAAGGAGTGAAAATCTTAGGTGGTATTGGCATCTTTACTATGTAGATACAAAGACAAAGTCATAGAAAAGGGAAATGGGGAAGTAGAATTTGGGACAAAAAGGAGTCCAATTGGGTTTATGATTTCTTAATAATTTTTTACTTTAAAATTTTTGTACATTTTAATTATCCTTACATTTTGCTGTTAAAATTGAATTTATTGCCCGTCTTACATTTATCATGTTTTAGGCACTTCTGAACAGTTTCTTAGTGAATATGGGTATTTGTCACATTCCTAGAGATGAAAATTTAATTACTATTTTACTTATTCCCTTCACTCTGCTATAAATAATTCTTTTTCCTAAAATGAGTTTTCATCTCATGCAATGTAGAACAATCTACTGTCAGCTCACATGCCTTCTTCTTTCCTTTTGATGACTGACTGGCCCAAGAATTTAATTCAGTCTTCCCTCAGAAATTCTCACCCACCCAATGGGGAATAAGCTTTGCTAAAACCTCTGTTGTTTAATCCCCATAACTCATGAGGGAATTCAATAGCAACTTTTCTTGATCCTGTCTTTATGCAATTTTTTTATGTCATCCTGTAATTTTCTGTATCTCCCCCCCCCCCGGGAAAACCCTTCATAGTTATGACCACATTCCTATCTTCCCATATTGTGTATACAACTGTGAGTTCAGTTATGGGCTGTAGTTATTACTGAACAGCAATTGTGGCCCCTCTGCCACCCCTCACCCTCTAGACAAAATCCCAGAGGAAAAGGCTTGGTGATAAAGGAAAGAGTCTTTATTCAAAAGCAGTCACTTAAGCCTATCAAATCACAACTTTAATCACTTAAACTTATAAATTAAGGCTAACGTCTAACACCTGGGTTCCCAAACTATCACTACCCTGTTTTTAGCTATCTTATTTCTCTAAGGTTAGTTTAAAAACTAAAACAACATAGTATACAAAAGTTACACAATTTTGGAAGAATAACAGGCTTCTGCCTCAGAGCCTATTCCCTCTAGAACACTCAAAGAATAAACCTACCACCTTCTGCTAGGCCAGCCTGATCCTAGACTGTGCCCAGAGTTCCTTCCCATTCAAAATACTGTTGTTTTGGAAACACAGGCAGCTTCAGCATGATGTTCTGGGCCTCCTCAAGGAACAGTTCCCAAGAGCCAGAGAGAGTTCAACCAAGAGCCCAAGAGTGCTTCTTTTATTCCTAATTTCCTTGCCCATAATTCCATGTGCTTTGGAGGCATTCAGATTCTAAGCCAATCCCATCCTAGACGGTTTATCAGTGCCTGAAAAACTCCTCCTACAGACTCTCCCTACTTTTCTCCACTGATTTTATCAGATCTCCCTGTATCATTTCCCCCATTTAACACTTCTGGACCTTTATATTCTTACAGAGGCAAACTGGTGAAGGTTTCATTCCACTGTAGTTACTTTCTGCGTGCCATGGATGTCTTACCTATTCCCTAGTCCAGAGATCTCTAACAGAAAAGAGGTCTGGAGTGGAGGGAGGCCTTCACTCGATGGAGAAGGATCTTGCAAAGCTGAGGTCAGTTGACTGTCCCTGGGAAGTGGTGTATGCAATGTCCAAAGAATAGAGTTGCTGGACAAGTTGGGATCCTTGTTGTACTCTGGAGGCAACAAATGTCAAGGGAGATAGAAGGCACAATAAGAACCATCACCAGTACATGGCAAAGGTGGGGACCAATTCCATAATATCTCTGATTAAGAAAAAGTGTCTTTTTTAGAGGAATGTGTGCTAAGCATGTCATACCTGTCAGAAGCCATTTTACCCAGTATACTTAACTCAGGGTGAAAGGAAATATTCTAGAATCTCCCATTTAACACCACTGGGCCCTTTCTGTTCAAGCTATTGGGGCAGAAAAGGAAACCAGTTTTAAATAAAGCCCACAGACCACCCCATAATTCACCAACCCAACCACTTAGTCCAGCCAAACCACTGAGTAACAGGAGGTGGTGATGAAGATGGGCTTGTCATGTAAGGCCTATATTGTGTAAACAACCACCCAGGTAATGAGGTCATAGGCATATGTCCTATGAAAACAGGAATGAGAACACACAGGTTAATTTTCCCAGCAACTCAAAAATCAGTCTCTGAGTCTGCAAAACTGTCATTTGAGAAGACATCTATCTAGTTTCAAGAACTTTACCGAATGATGTCAATAATAATGTTGACAACTACTTCTTGTAAACTGAACATCTCTGATGATGTCACAAACCCAGTTTAACTTACAAGTGAAAACAAAACTTTAAAGACAGATACCTGCACTAGAATAATGTCTACCACTAAGCATTGTGATTTTCATTGTACCATAATTTTTCTCCTTAAAATCACCCTCATTGTCATCAAAGGGACTTCATTAAGTCTAGTTTTAATTTTTTGCCTGTTCATTTGCATAAACATAACAAGAACAGCAAATGATCATATAGGATATTTAAATCTGCTTTGCTGGAACTCACAAAAGGAACCTTTAGATTTACCCTTCAGTCAGCCCTTCAAGATATAGAAGTCAAGCCACAAAACTGCCATATGACTTTGTCTGTGGTTCCTACTTCCCTCAATTCCTTGAGGTTTCTGTCATGTCTTAAGATTCCTCCTTGCCATCTTTCAGGAAAGCAATTTCTTCCTTTCCTGGAAAGACTGTCATGAACTACATGGCCAGAAAAAGTACCAGGCCATTTTTACAGGGGGCTTTAGTTAGCTTTGAAAGTAAATCTCAGTTCCTCAAGGTTTTCTGGTAACAACCAGAGTGTAGTCATTTACTCCTCAGGCATGACATTCCAGTCAAAGTCCTGATTAATACAACCACCAATGGCAACTAGTCTTAATGGTTTTATGCAACGAAACCTTATGTCATCACTCACTCTTTCAGAATGCCAAATTCTGAAGGGATCAGGTAGAGAGAAAAAATATGAAAGTGTGAAGGAAAATTCTTGTCTTAATATCTCCTGAAATTGCATTTCTATTCATTATACCTTTTATTGTTCACTTTCCCACTTAATATGAAGTTTTAACTGTCCTTGGGAAACCTTAGTTTTGTCTCAGAACAGAAACAAAGCAAAATCAAGAGCAAAGAAAAAGTTCCAAAGGAAGAAGGGGGATGGAATAAGCCTTTGAATCAAGTCTCATTTCCCACAGGTCCCACTAACTGGTCATTCAGGTGACATTTCCTAGGTCTCAAGTGTCCCAAAGCCTCACTGGTAGTGTCAGTCTCTCATCTACCAGTGTGCCCACTGGTCCCTCAACAGAAACATGACCTCTCACCACCTGGTGTGATGGCAAAGACATACTTTCTTTCCCCAAGCTGGATTCCACTGGTACCAAATGACCCTTCCTAGGTCCCAAATGGCAAAGGCATTCTAACCAGTTTCACACATGACCTCTCCTAGGTCCCAATGGTCAAATAGCAGAGACAGAGGATTCCTGATGTACCCAAAACAGTAAAATTTAAACTAAGACCCCATTAGATCAGAAACCAAGCAAAGAAACCAAGCAAGCAAAGAATAATTATACACAAGAGTGGGGTTTTCTTTCCTCCAGGTTTAAAACTTTCTCAACTTTTCTATATGTCTTTACTCATTCAGAAATAGCTATAACTTACTTTCAATCCTTGTTTTTTTCTTTTTTCTGCACTGTGAAGGACCATACTCAAATTCAGTATCTGGCAGCTAAGAGTCCCTAGCTTTACAAGTGCATAAAGTAAAAGAGACATGCTCCCCCTGTGTTGGAGTCACTATCCTTTTCCAGAAGAGCCATTTCAAATCTCCTCCTGAAGTGCAGGTCCAGCTTTCCCCTTCAGTATTAACCACAGCAGCAGGGTCTGCATCCTCCACAGATGGTGTCCGTTTTATCCATGTGTGGTGGATCCAGGGTTTGATTCCCATTAGCTTTAGGGAAGAATGTGTTGTCAACAGGATGTCATAGGGACTGGTCCATTGTCCTGCTAGCTGCTGTTCTGGACCTGGAGTCTCCCAGATCTTTCGTCTGTCTTTGGTTGTGGAGGAACTAATTTGATTTCAGCTGTCTGTCTCCCTTAGTAAGTGTGATCTCAGCTATTTACCCTCTGGTTGGGGAGGATAAGTGTAAACCATTCATTCTTTAGCATCCTTCATTTAGGGAAGATAGGATTTTCTTCCCTTCATTTTAGGAAGATAGCAATTTACTAGATGGCTATAAACTCTTGGCTATTTAACAGTCTACTCAGTTTCCCTATTCCATTTGCTCTGGTTTACTGGTTTGTCATATATTTATACAACAGATACAATGACATGAACAAATCCACAAAATATTTTTCTGACCAAAATAAGCCAGGCACAAGGGAGTACATACTATATGATTCCATTTATACAAAACTCTAAAAGAATTCAAACCTAATCTCTTCTATTTTCCTGTTTTTAGCTTTGGGTGTTCCCTTCTCCAGGGGCTCTCTCCTTGCAATAGGCACATTGATTGGCACTTAGTGGTCCTCTCCTCCTTCCTTTAGTGTCCTGCTTCTTCCTGTGGCCTCGTCACCCTGTTTCTAAGAACATCATGGCCTGCTTTACCTTCCTTGCTTCCCATGCACTGTGAACTTCAAAAGCTATGCCCACCAACTGAGAGGGATTCATTCCCAATACCCCATCTAACTTCTTGAATTTCCTTCTAATGTCTAGGGGCAATTTGCCTATTAAAA
>PVKM010027306.1:0-18847 GCA_004027735.1 Carollia perspicillata | reverse complement strand
TAGGCAAAATTAAATCATAATCACTAAATGACGAAGGCAGGGACTTAAGAGTGGCTTATCTGGAGGAAGGTGTGTAAGGTATGCTCCACCTATCCAAAATTCTCGTGGCCCACCATATTTCACTTGGGCTGAAGGGAATGCATTAGGATTTCCCTCCTTTCAGATTTCTGAGCCTTTTCTGTCCAAGCCATCAAGACGTAAAAGGAAAGAGTGAAGCCCACAACCGGCCTGAACACTTCATCAACCTAATCACTTAATTCAGTGAAACCGCTGCGTTTCAGGGGGCAATGATGAAGAGGGGCTTCTTAAGTGAGGTCTATATTGCAACCAATCACTCATAGGCATAGGCAGGTCATAGGCATACATCTTATGAAAACAGAAGAGCACACAGGTTGATTCACACAACAGTCCCCAAAACAGTCTCTGTGCCTGTGAGACTGTCTTTTGGGAAGACATTCTATTGCAAGGTCCTTTGCACCTGTAAATTGAACATCTTTGGTGATACTACAAACCCAGTTTCAACTTTCAAATGAAAACAAACTTTCAAGACAGTTAGCTGCACCATTCAGATGTCCAAAACTGAGCATTGTGATTTTCCTTGAATCACCATTTTTTCTCCTTAAGATCACCCCTACTGTTATTATAGGGACTACTTTGAGTCGTGCTTTTAATTTTGACTGTTCGTTTGCATAAAGACACCAAGAGCAGCCTGGATTTCTTATGATCCTTAAGTCCACTTTGCTGGAACTCACACAGGGAACCCTTAGATTGACTTCTCAGTCCGTCCCTTGGGGCACAGAAGCAGAGCCACCCACCTGCCATCTGGCTTCGCCTGTACCAGTCGTTTCACTCAAGTCCTTGAGCCTCCATTGTGCTTACAGGTTCCTTTTTAGCCATCTTTCAGGAAAGCAACCTTCGTTCCCTCCCTGGAAAGATTGACATGAACCGCATAACCAACCAAAGTACCAGGCTTCTCTCGTGGGCTTGCCTCCATACATGCCTCCTTCAGGTGTGACATTCCAGTCAAAGTCTTAGTTAACAAAACCACTATTAATGACTGGTCTTACTGGTTTTAAGCAAAGAAACCTTACGTCATCACACGCTCCTTCAGAATGCCAAATTCCAGAGGGATCAGATAGGGAGAAAAATACAAAGCATGATGGCAAATCTTTTTCCTCATTCATTTTCTTACAGAGTATGAAGTTTTAACCTTTTCTGGAATTCTCGATTTCCTTTTCAGAGCAGATACAGAGCAAAATCCAAAACACAGAGTTCCAGGACAATACACAGGTAGAGGCATTCTCTTGCACCAAATGTGTCCATCGGTGCCTTGCAGAGACATGTTTCTTCAGGCCCAGTCTCTTGGCAGAGACACGCTCTTTGCCTCGGGCTGAAGCGCTCGCTCATCAGCCCCAAATGACCCTTCCTGGGTCCCAGGTGGCAAAGGCATTCTCCCCAACTGGCTACGGTGCCCTTTCCTAGATCTTCAATACAGGTTTCTGGTCAGACCAGAACCAATGTGAGAAATTCGCTTTTTCCCATGAAACCAGAAAACAAGTAGTTGAGGTTTCCATTACTCCAGGTTTAAAACTTTTACATATTTTATACATATTTCTGATCATCTAGATTTAACTATTCACTTAAAATTCTTTTGCAACATTCACAAACCCTCCATTCTTCCTTTTCCTTCTGATATCCACTAGGCTTCTCAAAAGTTTCACTTCCACAGAGCTTCTGCAACATTCACAAACTTTCTATTTTTTCATATGCTTTCAACTCTGGTTCTTTTCCCACACTGGGAAGGACTATACTTAAACTCGGTATGTGGCAGCCAAAGGTCCCTAGCTTTACAAACACTTGTATGACATGACAAACACTGTCACCCTGTATTGGGATTTGCTGTCTCTTTCTGGAAGAGGAATTTCAAACCTCCCTCCGGAGTGCAGGTCCAATTTTCCCTTTCTGCCTCAGCTGCAGCAGTAGGGCCTGTGTCTCCCTTAGGCACCCTGCTTCCCACATTGTAGACTTTAAATGCTATGTTCACTAGCTGGGAGGAGCTCATTCCCAGTCCTCCGTACTCTGCAGAGGGGGTGAGGCCCCGCCCACTTGTGAAGGTGTGGGTCCCATTTCAGCAGCCAGGGAGGCTCCAAAGGCTCCTCCCACCTGCGGGCCTGGGGGCACCACAGAGCCGCCCTCCACCCACTGGGGGTAGTGTACCAAGGCCTCAGGGCTCGGTGGAGGCCAGGCCTGGCTCACCTGTGAACCTGCGGCTCAAGCTCCAGTCTCTGGAGCTAAGGAGGCCCCTCCCCCCCACCAGTGCCGCAGGGAAGCGGAGCCGACTAGGGTTTTTTTCCTCCCCAAACCTGAATAAACATTCCCTCTGGGGCCAGCCCACTCTGAAAGTCGGCCGCTCCAAGGAACAAAAAGTTTCCAACTGACCAGGTGTCATACTGGGGTCTTGTACCCTGAACCGGTTAAAGTTCCTGAGCATGCAGTCTAGGATGGTAGACTGTCCCCCACCCATGTTTCCCACCCAGTGTCAGCACAGACAAACAGAGGGAGGGTGTTTCCTTGAAGGGAAACCACTCAGATGCTCACCTGGCCTCTCCTCTCGAGAGGGACTTGGGTCTGTCTTGGCTAAGGTTGCCCGAGTAGTCGTCCGGGTTAGCAAACCCAACCGTTATGCCGTATGACAAAACCAAGAAACCGCAGATTGGGGCCCACTCACACTCCATAGGAAAACTTCCCGTGGAGCCACAGACACATTCACACCAACCTACACACACGGTCACACTGAAGCTATTACATTTCCTTCCTGAGCCAGGAAACCCTATCTGAACCTGAGGCCAAAAGGCCTGAGAGGTGATCAGCCTCCCCTTCCACCCTTAAGGTGGGCCTGATGCTCGGGCCTGGTCCCCAGGGCACTTACCAATTTGGCGCCTTCTGAGAATGGGGAAAGATCCTTTCCCTCCTTCGACCTGGTCTCGTCTGTTTTTCCCACCAGCCTGGATTGAGGAATGGAATGGGGCTCGGAGCAGAGCTGAGTCTTGGCTGTTCAGGGCCAGAAATCACTGGGGCACATGCTCCCCTCTCAGCTGCCGGCTTGTGTCCTTATCCCCATCCGTCTTCACCGGAGGCAATCGCCTGCTCATGTGAGTCGTTTCCCGGCCAGGGAACCAAAATGTTGCAGAAAAATGGACTCTGACATGACGTGGGGTCAACAGAGTGAGCGCTTTATTAACACATGTGAACCCAGAGGAGACAGCCTCCAAATTCTGGGTGCTAAGGAGGGGTCAGGTGGGTGGTCAAATACCTTTGTAACAAAGTGGAGACAGGAGGGGTCACATGGCACAAGCAGGGAGCAGGAGCGTGAGAGCCAAGGACACAGAAGCAGAGGGCAGAAATTATCTGGGCCCATGACAAAGGGATAGCAGGAGATTAACTGGGTCCGAGACAGGGAGTCAACTAGTCAGCAGGTGGTCGTCTGGAGCCTGGGGGCCAGCAGGGAGTTATCAGAGGTCCGGAACAGAGTCCCAACTTTAACTTCTATTACAATTTGAGAAGGAGATCTGTGTCTAAGTAATTGGGGAGCTTCAGTAAAACCTAGCCCAGAGCTGGACACAGCACGGATGTTTATAAGTTTGCTGAGGGCACCAGGAAGGGCCCCAACTACTTCAAAGGCAAAGATGAAATTGTGTGGTGATTTTTGAAGCTTCGGTCAGTTTTCATTCTGGACAGCCACCCCTTCCCTTTCTCTGTATTCTCAAGCAATCGGCCAGTTACGGAGCGTCTGCTGTGTGCACTGGAAATACAACGATTAAGAAGAAGACCTAGGCCTTGCCCTTCAAGGATCTAGCACTTGTGGTCACAGCGTCAAAGTGACTTTGGACACCCATGATGTCAGGTTGGGGCCTCGTGGGAAGCAGACTCTGACATGGAGATTGATTTGATTTGCTGGGGCTGCCCTAACAAATTACCACAACCTGAGTGGCTTGAACAAAAAGGTATCCTCTCAGTTCCAGAGGCAACAATTCTGAGATCAAAGTGTCATCGGGATTGGTCCCTCCAGAGTCAATGAGGAAAGGCCTTTCTCCTTCGCATACAGATGCCATCTTCTTGTTTGCAGGGTGTTATCCCTGCATCTGTGTATCTGGGGCTGCATACACCCTTGCCGTGAAGACACCAGCCACGGTCGACTACAGCCCGCCCTAATGACCTCATTTTAATTTGATTACCTCGCTAGACCCTATCTCCAAATGGGGTCATGTTCTGGAGTTAGATGTTAGCTAATTGGGGGGCGGGGGGATGCACAATTCAACTCAACAGAGATTAGCAGGCAGGTGTTTACTAGTTTACTATGGGATGTTTTCAGGATCAACACCTGTGGAAAGAGGGGGAGGAAGCTGGAATACACTGTGAAAGAATAGCACAGTGATATGGAGTTAACACCCTTAGCTGATACCAAAGGGAATTCTGGGAGCTGGAATGGCCCTTCAGAGCTGTCCCAAGTTAGGCCAAGATGGACTTGCTTTTATACCCCCACAGTGATGAGTGGCCACCCCAGGAATGTCTGATGTTGGCCTCTGCAGATGAGGCAATCCTAGAGACCACATCTGGAGCTGCCAATAGCACAAGTCCTCCCTGTGGGGTGGGACACCATGGCTCTAGCACGGATGGTACACATCCCAGAGACAGACCCAGCTGAGGTGCTGTGGAAGGTAAGGATCACAGTTAGACTTCATATAGCAGATGTCATTTGCCCTTGAATTGGTGGCATGGAAGGGATCGCTCCTGAGAATCAGGTTGGGAGCTCAGAGGGCTATGGGACTTTACAGGTTGGGAAACAGAGAGGGAAAAAGTGTGGCATAACTGAGTAGGGCCATTCTGGGCAGCTGGAACATTTGCAATGGGCTAGAGCAGAGGGATTGTGGGGAGGAGGGAAAACTGTAAAATAAGGTCAGATCTTGGGTCATCAGGGGACAGGAGCCACCAACATTTCTAAATAGGACAATGACTTGGTCAGAGCCACACTCGAGGAGATGACCAAGGCAGTGCTGCAGGAAAGTGAGTTTTTGGTGAAAGACACAAAGGCCGAATAGCTGGGTTCCCACAGTTCCCAGAGCGAGGATGGAAGCCTCTCTGCAGTGCTGGGGTGGACCCGGGATAGGCAGGAGAGGGGCCGTTGAGGAAGATGCCCAGGATGTGCCACAGGTGGCAAGGGAGGAAGGAGGCAGACATGTAACTCTGGGCAGGGAGTTTTCCAAGAAGAAAACTTGAAAGAGAAGCAAATTTGAAAGGGAAGACTATGTCTATGGAGATACTCAACAGGCCATTGAAAACGACGGATGAGACTTTGAGACCTTCATCTCAGGGCTAAGATGGTAGATTGGGAGCTCAGCCACAGCAGGAGTACTGGAGAGAGCAGAGACATGACCATTCTCTCGAGGTGCTTCCATGTGAGGGCAGGACCAATGTATAGAGCCATCAGCTCCCAGGGTGGGATCCACCACAGAAGAGCTGAAGGGAGGCGTGGGCTGCAGCCGGCAGTGTGGGCCTCAACAGGGCAGAGGACAGCAGTCGTCCATTGAAGGAGGGATGGAATCTGCTTAGGAAAGGGGAGAGATGTGCAGTGGCTTGGGAGAGGGTCTAACAACACAACTGAGCCTCTGGGAATGGAGAGAAAGGGTTAGGTGAGCGTGTTTTGAGGACAGACCGCTAGGTCTCAGTGTAGCCAGGATGTAGGGAGTGAGGAGTTGGAGATGGTGCCACAGACTGAACCACAAATGAGGGGGAGCTGTACAGGAAACTGTCTACTCACGACACTTCTGACACCAAATGTCTGGGTTTTCCACACTGAGCAACTCCCCAGTTCTCTGTAGACACCGACAGGATGGCCTATAATTTAATTCAGTTCTGACATTAACTACCCAGAATTAGCATAGACACCACAGGTTAAGGGCTCAGTTCCACAAAATTCTCCCACTTCCGATGCCAATCACAAGGAGGGAATCCTCAGGTTACCCACACTTCTGTATGATTTGGCGATAAATTGGGGGTTTCCCTGACCTCCTCAGGCTCAATAATTTTCTATAACAGGTTGTAGAACCCAGTGAAACAGTTTACTTACATTTACTGGTTCGTTGTGAAGGGTACTATAAAGGATACATATGAACAGCTGGATGAAGAGGCACATCGGTCAGCGTAGGGACTTCTGTCCAGGGAATGTGGGGTGCCCCACCCTCTGGGCATTTGGATGTATTCGCCAACCCGCAAGTTCTTCAAGCCCCATCATTTAGGGTTTTTATGGAGGTTCCAATTCATGGGTGTGACTGGTTAGGATTGATTATATCTTTGGCCATTGGTGATTAATCCAGTCCCCAGTCCCTCCTCTCCTTGGAGGTTGGGGGATGAGGCCGAAAGCTCCAACCCTCTAATCACAAGGCTGGTTCCTCTGGCCACCAGCTTCCATTCTGAAGCACGTAGGGGGCCCACGAAGAGTCACCTCATTGGCATAGACTCAGGTAATAGTTGAAAGGGGCTTATTATGACGAACAAAAGCCAGGCCCCTCACCCCTAACTCTCAGGAAATTCCAGGGATTTGTGGAGCTCTTTGCAGCAACTGGGGAGAAGAATGAAGGGGGCCAAAGTTTTGCCACCCCCAGGCTGCCTTTTGGGACATGGATGTTAAGCTCTTTATTAACAAACAAAGACTTAGAAAGAATCTTTGACCCTCCCCCTTCCTGCCCAAGAGGTTCAGACAGAGAAACCTGCTTCAGGAAGGGAACCAGGATGTTTGCCTTAGCTGCCCCGATTTGAATGGACCGTAGTGGATGGGGTGAGGGGGGCCTCCAGCATGGGCCTGTTTATTAGATTCTCCCCTGGTCCCATTGTTTCTGGGTCCTCTGGCAAGAATTTACCTGCCATGTGTGTTCTGCTCTTCCTCAATCACCTGTAAATCCCCTATTCTCACTTTTAAAATCTCAGACCTCCACCCCGACCCGTTCTCCCTTGTGCAAAATTCCCTGTGTGCCCAGCACGTCTTCTTGTCTGGAATGTTCGTGCTTACATGACAACCCCATGCACAGGTATTACAATCGTTTTTTTTTCTGTTCATCTGTCTCTGCTAACGTGTTTATTAGCCCAGGTAGAATTTAGAAGGTGAGAGGGAAAGTTTTTTTATTTTTTTTAGCCCCCACACCACCCTCCCCAAGAGCTGCAGCTTCTTTGTGTTAACATAAGAAATAATCAAACCTGTAGAGAATTTTTGATGAGCCTGAGCCAAACTGACAACAATTGCCAGGAAGCGAGATCTCAACAGACTGAGAAAATGCTCCGGAGAAGGGCAGTTTAGCGCCTTATTTTATGTTGAATACATTATCATCAAAGGAGGAGGCACAAGGGGGTTACAGGAAATCCATTGGCGACAGATTAGGGAGGCGGGAGAAAGCCAAGTGGGGAAGCCTCTGGGGTCGGATAGGGAGTAAAATGATAGACACTTTTGCACAGGTGGGTACAGGATGGTTATCAGCGATTGTCACAACAGCAACAACAACAACGAGGGGGTCTGTGGTCTCCCCCTGGTGTGGTGCCCGTGCTTTAAGGGGTCTGGAAAAAGGAAAGTTGACATTCCAAGGTGTGTTATAAATGCAAAAAGACAACAGACAGGCTCAGTTAAAGACTGGCCTTTGACAGGGAAAAGTACCGGCCTAGGACATGACTACCCAGCATGAACTGCTTTTAGTAAGTTTTAATTTCAGACCACCCCACGTGGTTACTTTAGGTCTGAGTCTGTGAGGCCGCCACACAGGCCTCCCCTGAGCTCACCAGGTTTCATGGGTGGCCCCTTTCCTTCCCCACCTGTGTCCCACATCTGTCCTTCAGGGTAGTTCAGCTGGGCCACAGCCTCAGCCCCAGAACTTTCATGCCCAGCCTGTCCCCAGGTGCAAGGCCTCCCTGCCTTGCCTGACACAAAGGTGGTCCAGAGGGCACAGGCACAGGAGGTCGAGGGTCCCATTGTGTCTCAGCCATAGGCTCCGAGTCCTGGCTGCCTGCCACCAGTAGGCACCTACTGGCATCATCTGCAACAGATACTGGGGCCAGAGGGCAGCCTTCCTGAGACTTCCCCTCAGGGGTCAGCAGTCCTTCCCAGGACTTCCCCTCAAAGGGATCTCAGGGCTGGGAGATGGTCCTATGTGCCTGGCACTCCGAGGGAGGCCAGGGCTCAGGCCTTTAGGAGCCCAGTTAAGCTTCCTCTTCATGCAGTTTAAGAAGGAAATAGCTTGCTTTTCTTCCCTGTAATAAATGCTTCTGCATATTTTAAAGTGGTAGTTAAGTCATTGTTGAGCTTCTCATCTCTAAACTAAACACTTGGCCCCTGTAACCTTTTGGGCCAATTTTAAGACCCATACGCTGAAGAAAAGCACAACGACTGTCTGTGAGGTTGGACCTCCTGTCTCCAGCCCAGTCTGAGTTTTTTGAAACTTGGTCTGCATTTAATTACACGTAAATTCAGGAGCTGCAAGTGTCTCAGTCAGTGGGAGCCCAGGTGTGGCGAGGTTCCACATTAGCCCCTGACCGGAGGCTCCTATTTCTTCTGTGTTCAGGTGCATGCAGGGGGATGAAAAGGTGCATGGGGGTCACTCAGGAGCCCAGTCTGCTGACACTTCCTGTCCAGGTCGCCTGGGGGTGGGATGGGCCCCTGGAGCCTCCTGAGAGCCAAGCTGCCTGCTGGGAAGGCTGCCCTCTGACCCCAAAGCCAGCCAGACCGGTTCCCCAGGTCCTCTCCCTGGGGGCTGGTAACCTTGCTCTCCAGGCAATGCCCCTAGACTGCCTGGTTGAGCACCCTCATCGGATTCCTCCCCATGCTGGTTTTCCCTGCGATGTCTTGGAAGGCCCCTGCCCCTGCTGTCAGTGTGTTCTCTGTCCCTGAGCGTAGTCTGCTCTGGGCAGCCGAGCCTGGAGCCAGTCGTCACTCCGCTGGTCTCCAGGCTGCTGTCTGCCTTCAGAGCCCAGGGTCTGTAGTTCAGCTGAGCTTCCTGAGGAGGGGAGTCCCATTACAAACTCATAGCATCACTTACACAAATTCTACACATTTTTAAAAACAGTTATTTGAGCAGTGCCGGTAATTCTATGTGCCATCTCATTATCCTCAGCAGCATACACACGTGGAGGGTTGATCAGCATGGCCCTGGGTCAGCCCGTGCCTTTGTCCGGCTGTGCCTGTCCTTCCTGCTCTCTGCTCAGCCTGGGAGCACCTGGCTCTGCAAAGGCGGACTCTTTGAGGAGAGAGTCTGGGCATACACGGCTCCTAACTGGGAGGCTTCAACTGGTGCTCAGCTGAGGAAAAGTCTCCTTCTCCAATACTGGAAGGAAACTGTCTGCGTGGGATTTGCATGGGCATTTCACCAGCAAGGGAGTGGGTCTCAAATGTGATGGCCGTTAAGGATTTTGGGAGATTTGACCACATGAACAACGTGCCTTGGGACTGACTTTGAAATTTACCCCACCAGGTAGAGGTGCCCCACTGTGTGGCCCCTGGTGGGGGGGTCTCAGCTGTCCCACATCTGCCTTCCCCGTTCTTATATCCCCAGCACCCAGGATAGTGGCTGGCACTTAAGGTATCTCAAATAATTTTTGACTTTTTTAAATACTTGAATTAACTCACTAGGGATGCAAAGTCCTACCTGGGTATTTACATGGGTGTCTGCTGTGTACCCTACTCAATGGGTGGTAAGGGGCAGAGATTCAAAAAGAAAAAAAACATACTTCCCTGTCCTAAAATGTGTGTAAAGCTACCAGGAAGACAAGACACAAACATGTCGAATGTAGATAAAATATAAAATGATGTACCCCAACTGTGCCAAAGATGTGTTCACATAAGCAAAGATCTTCCTGCCAAACTCCTGTTTTTTTCTGAAACACTTTTCCCTAAAATGTACTGTCCAGGATAGCAGTTTCTCAGGGTGTAATCTGAGAAAAATCTTGGTGGGCAGGCGAACTCAGGACTAGCTTAGATACATTTCTGTGCACAGCATTTCTTAAAACCTTAAAAAATACTTTATTGAGCTAGAATTTATAGTTCGTAAAGTTCACTGATTTTAAGCGCACAATTCAATAGCTGGTAGTATAGTTACAGAGTTGGGCAGCCAAATCCGTGGAGTAACTACACATTTTCATGAAAAAGAGACCTCGTGACCACTGGAGTCACTCCCCACCCCGCCCCTCCTCCCCTACACACCACTAATCTTTCTGTCTCTATAGTTTTGCCGATTCTTTCCATTTTGTATAGATGGAATCACAGATTCACAAGGTGTGGCCTTTTATGACTGACTTCTGTGACACAGTATTTTCAAAGTCCATCCGTGTTGTAGAGAGCATCAGGGCTTTATTCCTTCTCACCGAGGAACAGTATCCTACTGTGTGCACCTGGGGCATTTTGGTTACGGAGTCCTCAGCTGGCATTTGAGTTGTTTGCCCTCTTTGGTCATTATGAATAATGCTGCTCTAAACATCCGTGAGCAAGGCCCATGTTTTCAGTTCTCTTGGGTATATACCTAGGGGTCGAGTTGCTGGGTCGCATGGTAACTGCATTTAACTTTGGGGAGCCGCCATTGTGTTTTCCAAAGCAGCTGCCCCATCCAACATTCCCACAGCAACGTCTGAGAGCCCCAGTCCCCCACACCTTCTCCGATGCTAGTTACGGTCCATCTGTTTTATTCTATCATCCTA
Organism: Carollia perspicillata; assembly: GCA_004027735.1. Classification (NCBI taxonomy): domain Eukaryota; kingdom Metazoa; phylum Chordata; class Mammalia; order Chiroptera; family Phyllostomidae; genus Carollia; species Carollia perspicillata. The sequence continues at coordinate 8,119 of PVKM010027306.1, read as the reverse complement.
GTGAGTGTGAAGTGGCATCTGATTTTGCTTTTGACTTGCATTTGTTTAAGAAAAATGTTTGATGATGTCAACATCCTTTCCTGGGCTATGGAACCTTCGATGGGCTGATTGCTTTATAAGTCTTCACCAGCAGACACAGCGGGCAGCAGCTGCCATTGGGCTGGAGCTGGACCGTGGGTTCGTCCTTGCAAAGGGCACCCCCAGAACTCAAGCGCACACGTCAAATGGGGCAGTGCTGACCCAAAGTTGTCTGCACCTGGCAATATGAGTTTGGTGAGCACCATTAGGTCATTACTTGGACAAGTGTTGCTCAAAGTACAGAAATCTGAACTTTACCAAAACAAAAAAAGAGAAGGAGACCAAAATCTCTCTCCTCGAAACATTGCGAGCATCCTGTTGTCTGATGGGGACAGTGGAGGAAGTTGGACCCAGTGTGTCCTTTCTTTGGCATCAGTGGCCACATGCTGCGGGATTGTCCTGCTGGCCCTGCCCGTGAAGTGGTTCAGGCACAGACCTAGCCATGGTACTGAGCTTCTTGGCCATGCTGCACTGTCCCAGCTCTCCGGGGGGCTGTATTTATAATACAGAGGTGGCTGTGCAGGGGCCATGGGGCACCCCAATCCCGGCCCTATCAAACATGTAATGATGAGGTCCTACGTGTCCTGGCCTTTATAAAGCAAACAGACGGTAGGCCAGAATTTCCCGAATGTTGGCTAAGCAGTGCCCACCCACAAGTCCACTTGTTGTTCCAGTGTCTTCTCAGGCACACCCTCCCTCACTGGGTTTTTTTCCAGCAGGAGGTTGGCCTGGCCCCCAGAACCTAACTATGACCTCATCCAGACCCTCTGGCAATGCCCCACTTCTCTGACCCTGGGGTCTCTGCTTGCCCAGTGATCGCGTGCCTTGATCTTCCTGAGGCCGATCCCTGTGGCTTCCAACTCACCTCACCTCCTCTCCCCACCACGCACCTGCCCCACAGGCCTGTCACCGCCCCTCAACTGCGTTCCGTGAGAAATTCTGTGCCAGAGACTAAAGTTTTTCTTCAGTATGATTCAAACATATCCCTTCCTCTAGGACCTAAAACTGTGGTAGGAGATTATTTTTGAGTAAGGAGGCAGGGATAAAAAGGGTGACATTTGAGTCTCCTGTATTTTGAAAGCCACAGACTGAGAGAAAGTATTTACAACACATATGTCACAAAGGACTTGTATCTAGAATATCTGAAGGAGTTATTTATAAGAAGGCAGGCATAATTTTTTAAATGGGCAAAAGATCTGAACAGACACCTTACTAAGGAATGTGTAGGGCTAGCCAACAAGCACACCAAAAGGGACTCAACCCTGTTAGTCATTAGCAAGATATAAATTACACCCACAATGAGATACCAGTAAGTACCCACTGGAATGGATAGAATGAAAAAGAATGGCCACGCCAAGCCCCTGCAAGGGTGTGAAGCAGCCCGAGTGCTCATTCACCGCTAGTGGAAAAGGCAGGTAGTACGACCACTTTGAAGAGTATTCTCGCAGTCTTTTTCAGAAAGTTAAATATATAATTACCATATGACTCAGCCATTCTACCCTTGGTTATTTATACAGTCCCCCCCTCAAATGAAAGCATAGATTCACACCACGACTTGCACCCAAACGTTTGTAATAGCTCCATGTGAAAAAAGCAACATGAGCCCCTGCAGATGAGTGCATAATACATTGTGACCCATTCATCCAATGGGCTGCTGGAAGGGGGAACTGCTGAGACCCATAAAAGCATGATTGAATCTCAAAATAATTGTGTGGAATAAGAGAAGACAGGCATAAAAAGTACCTACTGTGATTCTAATGGTATGAAATTCTAGAAAATACAACTGATCAGTAGTTGCAGAAAGCAGACAGAGGTCAGCTGCCTGCTGGGGAAGGGGGTTGGGCAGCTGAGGGAGGAAATGGGAAGTGACAGCAGCAGTCTTTCAGGGGTGATGCATATATTCGTCATCTTGAGTGCGATGACAGTTTCAAAGATGCACAAACGTGTCAAAATCTCTCAACTGTACACTCTACATACAGTACATTATGTGACAGTTATGCTTTGATCAAGTTGTCCCAGAGAAAAGAACATATCTTCTAGAAATACACACTGAATGTTTCCCAAACATTCTAAAATTATCTGAGGACCAAAATTTTCTTGAAGCTGTCACAGGAGTGGGCTGTGACTTCATCAGGAACAGCAGCCCTGGGTTCTTCTGCTGTCACTTCAAGGGTAATGTAGAAGAGGGGCCACCAGTTGACAACGTTGAGGCTGGGTTTGTTTTCATGTGTGTTTGAAATGCTATATTGAAAAGGGCCTGTGACATAATGGGACTCTGACTCTAAGAACATGGTACAGCTCACTGCCATGTTCTCTCTTTGGAACTGGTGAGAGGCCTAGTTACCTTGGCCAGAAACCTCATTAGGATTTCTTCTTTCTTCTTTTTTTAAAAAATATCCATCCATCCATCCATCCATCCATCCATCCATCCATCCATTCAGAGGGGAAGGGAGGGAGAGAGGGAGAGAGAAAGAGAGGGAGAGAAAAATCAGTGTGAGAGAGAAACACTGATTGGCTGGCTCTCCCATGTCCCCAACTGGGAACCAAATGGTTGACCCCTCAATGTGTGGGATGCTGCCCAACCAACTGAGCCACACCAGTCAGGGCAGGTTTTCCTTAGTTCAATAAAAAATGTGTATAGGTGATACAGTCTATAGGAATGTATTTAAAATGTGGAAAACAATTAATTAATAATTAATCGATGCAGTCTTTTTGGCAAGCTGGATATTCTCCAAGAAGGGACACATGCAGGCATGGGGAGATCTTAGCAGACAGGGTTGGAGAGCGTTGCCAGGCTGCTCCTGGGCAACACTTTATAGGCCAGAAGAGCAAATGTGCATCAAAGCAAAGAAACAGCTAAGAAATGTGGACATGGAGTTAGATGGCAAACCCTGATGGCCTCCTCGGTGCCCAGCTCCCCCACAGTAAGCATCATTACCCCTCACCCACCCCCACCCCTTCAACATCAACGCTGTTGCACAGGGGATGGAAAAATCCAAGCCTGCCAGCAATTAGGAAAGTGCCCTCTAATGAACGGGCCTGCCTCTGAAATTTTCTTGAATGTCTTGTTACGTGCATATGTTAAATGCTCCGATTATACTCTCTGCAGTGGTTGATAACTCGCAGCTGACTGGAGGCATTCTGCAGGCTGGGTGCTATGGGGTGGGCATGCAGAGGGGTGAGAGGGTCACGGACTACTGCTGAGGCAATAGTGTCCATGAGAGCACCGGAAGAATGTGGGTCACCAAGGTGCATAGGTTGTCTGACTCTCTTAAATCCACAGGAGTTGGTTTATATGGGTCAGGCATCTTGTTAAGGTTGTTTGGCACATATGCCTTTAAAATTATAAAATTTAATTTACTATACAACATTTGAAAAGATAATGCAATCTGGTGATATCAACAAGAATTGTGGACTAAAAACCTTTGAAAAATCCATCCTGTATAAAAGATAAACTGATAAAAAAAACAGGTAGGATCAATTTTTTCAGAACTCTGGAAACTAACCAAAGGCTTGCAGCCACCTGGGAAATGTTTCCTTAAGCAAAACAGTTGAACTGCACTAAGAACAGTGAGCCCTGTGGCATTTTAGCTTGCCCATGCCCATCACCCTCTCCCCAGCTCCGTGGTGACCTTGCAAACCAACAGTTTATAGTCACGGAGTCTGGTGATTTTTCTGGACAACTCACTCACAAGTCTGTCCTTATTTAATCTGACTTGGAATCTACCCAGTGTGAAAAGCCATTTCCTCTAGTGCATTTGTCAAAAACATTTCAAAGCAATTGTTTAACTTCACGTAAGCTGGAAAACAACTGAGGCAAACAATAGGCTAACCAAAAAATTTAAAGTGAAAACAGAGCAATGGGATGTTTGTAGGGGCTTTGAAAAGCTCTGACATATTTAGGGAACTGTAGATGCCACGGGCATGATGAGTAAGTCAGTCTTAGCATATGCCCAGAGCTGTGTGTATACTCAGAAAAAAACACCCCAAAGGACTTTAGCTCTCACCTCTGGCTTCCTTGACATTCTGCACTAACAGAAGACTAAGTAAGGCAGGGGTGTCAACTGCTGGATGAGTGTGAAGAACACTGAGCACCTCAGCAAGGCCTTGAAGCCAGCCAAGTAGAGACTTCAGCAGCGACACAGGACAGAGAATACAGACTTCACAGAAATACATCAGAAATGTCACTGCACGAACAACAAAGGGCACCACCAACAAGCCCTGGAGAGTGGAGGGAAGAATCTAATTTTCAGAGTTGCCACATTTCATTATTTAAAATGTCCAATGTCAACAAAAAAAGGCACAAGACATGTAAAGAAATATGAAAGTATGGCCCAGGCAAAGGAAAAAAGGAATCAATAGAAATGGTTCCTGAGGAAGCCCAGAAGACTTGAGAGAAAAATCTTTAAATTTCATTCACAGAGCTAAAGGAAACAATGGCTAAAAAACAAAAGAAAAGTACAAGAAAAAAATGCCTCACTTAAAAAATTATGGAGTTGAAAAGTATAATAACGAAAATGGAAAATTCATGAGAAGGGCTCCACGGCAGATCCGATCAGGTGGAAGAGTCAGTGACCTGGCAGAGAGGTCAGTTTAGACATCCAAACTAAAAACAGAAAGACACACGAACAAAGCCGCAGAGATCTGTAAACCACCGTCAAGTCTACTAACACATACCCAATGCCGAGTCCCAGAAGGGGCAGGAAAAGTAGTTAAGAAATAATGTCTGTAAATATCTCAAAATTTATGAAAAACATTCAACTACACATTCCAATAAGCTGAAGATATCTTCACTGGTGAATTCTACCAAATGAATGAAGGAGGGTGTACACAAATCCTTGACAAAGCCTTCAAAACATAGAAGAAGTAAACTACTTCCCAAATTATTCTGCATGACACCTATTACCCTAATAACAAAACCAGACAAAGACATCACAAGAAAAGAAACCTACAGACCAATATTTCTATGAGTAAACATGAAGAGATCCTCAACCAAATGCTAGCAAACTGAATCCAGAATCACATAAAAACAGTTATACACCATGGCCAAGAGGATGGCTCTACATATGAGCATCAGTATAATACACCATATTAATAAAGGACAAAACCACATGGTTATTTCAATAGACCAGAAAAACATTCAACAATATCCCAAACCCTTTCATGATAAACACACACACACACACACACACACACACACACACACACACACTCTGAAAGTAGGAGTAGAAGGGAAGTCTCTCAACCTGTTAAAGGGCATCTCTGAAAAGTCAACAACAAACACCGTACGTAAGGATGGAAGACTGAAAGCTTTCTGCCTAAGATCAGCAGTAAGACAAAAATAATCCACTCTTACTATTTCTATTCAACTTTGTACGGAGGTTCTAGCAAGGGCATTTACTCAAGCAAAAGAAATAAAAAGTCATCCAAATTGAAAACAAAGAAGTAAAATCATTTTTAATCTTATATATGGAAAATCCCAAGGAACCCACTAAAAAACTATTAGAACTAATGAAGGGGGGTAGCAAGATTGCTAGATACAAGATCAATATTAAAAAGATCAATTGTACTTATATACATTAGCAAGGAACAATCCAAAAATTAAATTAAGAAAATAATTCTATTTATAATGGCATCACAAAGAATAAGATACTTAGGAATAAATTTAAATCAATAAGTGCAAAACATATACTCTGTAACTGCAAAACACTGTTGAAAGAAATTAAGACAACCCAAGTAAATGGAAAGACAGTCTTTGTTTGTGGATTGTAAGACAATGTTATTAGGATGGAGACACTTTCCAAACTGATCTACAGATTCGATGCAATCCTTACAAACATCCAGCTGCCTCTCTGGAGAAATGACAAGTTGACTCTAAAATTCTTATGGAAATGCAATGAACTCAGAGTAGTCAAAATAATCTCAAAAAGAACAGAGTTAAAGAACTCACACTTGCTGATTTGAAAACAATACAAAGCTATGGTAATCAAGACAGTGTGGTACTGGTATAAGGGTAGATGTATAGATCAGTGGAACGTAATTGATAGTCTAGAAATAATCCCCTAAGTGTATAGAGCTCAGGAAGGGTTGTAAGACAGCTTAGTGTGAAAAGAATAGTCTTTCTCAACAATATCCACACGCAGAAGAATGAAGTTAGAACATCCCACACCATACACAAAAATGAACCTCAAATGGATCAAAGACCCAATGTAATACATAAAACTTTACAATTTTTAGAAAAAAGCATGTCTTTGTGACCTTGATTAGGCAGTAATTTCTAAGATATGAAACCAAATGCACAAGAAACTAAAAAAGAAAGATAAATTTAACGTCATAGAAACTAAAAACTTTTGTGCTTCAAGGGACATTATTATCATAAAAATGAGAAGACAGTTCACTAAACTGGAAAAATATTTACAAATTGTGTATCTGACAATAGTCTGGTCCAGAATATATACAGAATTTTTACAGCATAACAATAAAATGACAAATATCCCAATTGAAAGGTGGATGAGAGATGTGAACAGACGTTTCTCCAATGAAGATACATAGATAGCCAGTAAGACAATGAAAAGAGGCTGACCATCATTAGTCATTAGATAAATGCAAATCAAAACCACAGCGAGCACTGGCCTATCTAGATCAATTTGTTGGAGCGTTGTCCTCTTAGCCAAAAGATCTCGGGTTCAATTCCTGGTCAGGGCACATGCCTGGGTTGCAGGCGCAGTCCCTGGCCAGGGTATGTACGAAAGACAACAGATCAAGGTTTCTCTCTCACATTGATGTTTCTCTTCCTCCCTTCCCCCTCTCTCAAATTAATAAGTATGTCCTCAGGTGAGGTTTAAATAAATAAATAAGTAAATAAAGTACAAATGCTTTAAAAAATCCACAATGAAGTGCCCCTTTATACCCACAGGATGATTAAAATAATTAAATAAAAAAGGTATTGTTAAGAATATAAGGAATTTGATCCCTCAGTACATTGATGGTAGGAATATAAAACGAGTGCGGCCACTTTGGAAAAGCATCCGGCAGTTCTTCAAAATGTTAGGCGTAGAGTTAGCATATGACCCAGCAATTCCACTCCTCAGATGTGTATATATCTAAGAGCATTGTAAACATGTCCACACAAAACCTCATACAGGTATGTTCAGAACAGCATTATTTATAATAGCCAATAGGCCAAAAGAACCCAGATGTCCATAGAGCAATAAACGTGAAAATGCAGGAATAAAGTGTTATTCAGCCATAAAAACAGAATATAGCAATGACACATGCTGCCGCAGGGACTGAACCTGGAAAACACTGTGCTAAGTGAAAGGAGCCAGTCTCGCAGGCCACGTAATTTATGGCTCCACTTATATGAAATGCCCAGTCCGGCAGATCCAGACACGGAAACCAGCTTAAAGGTTGTCAGGAGCTGGAGGAGAGGGGACGGGGAATGACCTCTCAAGGGTGCCAGGTTTCTTTTGGGGGTTATGCAAATGTTTCAGAACTAGACAGTGGTGATGGTTGCACAACCCTGTGTATTCACTTAAAACCACTGCATAGTTCACTTTAAACCACTGAATTGTATGGTATGTGAATTATATTTAAATATTAATATATTAAATATACTAATTAATTATAATTTATATTTTGGCTCTTTAGCTGTACTTCTTTGAATCTTTTTATTGATTGCCTATAGATAATGCATTTCTTTTCCTTTTCAATCTATGAGAGTTAAGATTGTGCCACTTCACATAAAATGTGGAAATCTTATAATTGTATAGATCAATTTATCCCCAATCATTCTTTTTAGTATAATTCTCACATGCATTACACCTCTACATACAAGACAGCATTGTATATTTTGTTTTAAACAATCATATATGTTTTATAAAGACAGACTCACAGAGAGCGGGATGAGAGCTGAGGGTGGGGGAGGATAGGAGGTGGAGGGAGGGGGCAAAAAGGAAAAAGGGCTCATGGACGACAGTGTGGTGATTGTGGGGGAGGGGGAACAGGGATATAAGGGACTAAATGGTAATGGAGGAAAGTA
>PVKM010027305.1:0-18838 GCA_004027735.1 Carollia perspicillata | reverse complement strand
TAAAGTGTGGGTTTATTTCTGCACTCTGTTCTGTTCCATTGATCTGTATTCCTGTTCTAATGTCAGTACCAGGCTGTTCTGATTACAGGCCTTATAGTATAGTTTGATGAGGTACTATAGGCCTTATAGTATAGTTTGATATCAGGTATTTTAATCCCTCCAATTTTGTTCTTTCTTAAGATTACTGAAGCTAGTCAGGGTCTTTTATCGTTCCATATAAAGTTTTGAAATACTTGTTCTAGATCTGTAAAATATACCATTGGTATTTTAATAGGAATTGTGTTGAATCTATAGATCGCTTTGGATAAAAAAGCTATGCTACTGTACATTTACATAGTGGACTACTACACATCAGTAAAAAAGAAGGAAATCTTACCTTTTGTGACAGCATGGATGAACCTGAAGACTTTTATGCTAAGTGAAATAAGCCAGTTAATGAAAGACAAATACAATATGATTTCACTTACATGTGGAATCTAATAAACAAAATAAACTAATGAGCAAAATGGAATCAGAGGCATAGAAATGTGGAACAGGTTGACAGCTATAAGAGGTGAGGGGAAAGGTGGGTACTGGTTGAAAGAAGGTGAAGGTATTAGCCAAAGAACATATATGCATGACCCATGGTCACGGACAATGGTATGAGGATTGCCTGAGGGACTGGGGGGTGTTGGGTGGAGGGGAGCAAAGGGAAAAATTGGGACAACTGTAATAGCATAAACAATAAAATATAATTTAAAGATAGTAAGGAAATTTTAAAAAGGATGGAACAGAGACAGTGAAAGGGAGAAAAGAAATAAGAGAAAATAATTTTCTTGAGCCAAAGAAGAAAAGAAGTATTATATTGAAAGAATCCCCTAAGGGCCAAGAAGAAACAAATTTGAACATACATCTTTTTAAACTAAGAATAAAAAGGAAATTCTAAAACCCTTCAGAGAAACAGAACCAGATCCTTACAAAGGAACAGAATCAGCTTCAGACAGCTCATCAGCAATATTGGGTGGTGAAAGACAAAGTTTCTTCCAAGTCTACATAGCCACACTGTCAAGCAAAGGTAAGAAAAATTGTCAAAATGAAGTTATTCAAACATTTATGACTGATGGACAGCATATGAAGAAAATCGAGAATGGACTCCTGGAAGAAAATAACATAAAGACAAACACAGAAATCCTATAAATAGTAAGGGTCAGCATGTTTCAAGTGATACATTTTTGGATGGTTACCGTTCTTGATTCTACATTGAAAATTATTATAATATTCATTATGATTACATTGTAACAGCTTTGTTTTTAATTTTAAAATAACTCTATGTAGAGGACCCAGAAGTGTAATTTTAGTTACAGATCATAATGTAAACTATCATAAGCTTAACGATGCAAGAAATGATATCATTAGTAATACAATTCTAATTTATAACATAACTTTTAAATTCTCATTAAATTCGCTGGTTCTGTGTGACTTTCCTCTGGGGCCTGTGTTGGCTAGACCACAGCCAAGTTTTATCCATCCAGATTGCTTCAGCCATCATGTCTCTCCAGGTAAATATTTAATCTGTATTTTGAGCTCTTACTTCGCTCTAGGACTCCAGTTTAAACTTCAGACTTCCAGCGGAATGTCTTGCTCTGGGTGTCCCATCAGAATCTCAAACTCAATGTGTCGCAGACTTAATCTAGCCTATGCTTACAGTTAAATTCCCAACAAGCTTTTTCCTTATGATTCCTCTACTTCTAATTAACACAGAAGTATGTAGGCTTGTAATCTTAGTCTTCCTAGATATTTTCTTCCTCTCATCCTCTTATATATAATTGTTGTCAGATCCTATGTTCTTACTTTTGTCATGTATTTTACGTGACAAGATAGAGCCCTTTAGATCCACTTTTATCCCAGCCTTCACTGTTTCTTGCCTTGACTTTGCATCAGCCTCCTAAGCCCACCTTTGGTCTCATCTGTAATATCTCCTTTATTATATCCGTACCACCTATTGTTATTAGATTAAGTATCCTAAAGTATGGGCATAATTTGGCTATTCCCTTGCTCAAAAATTTTCAGGGACATTTAATATTTGCCTACCATTTATCGATGAATAATCTTCTATTTTATGTATATACCACATTGTGTTTCTCTCTTCATCTGTTGATGGATGCTTAGATATTTTCATGCTTTTGTTATTGTGAATAATGCTGTTACAAACATGGCTGTACAGTTTTCATTTGAGTCCTTGCTTCCAGTTCTTTGGGGTATATACATAAGAGTGGGACTGCTGGGTTATCTGGTAGTTTTATGTTTTTTGTTTGTTGTAAATATTTTATTTATTTATTTATTTATTTATTTTTAGGGGAAGGGGAAGGGAAAAAAAAGAGTGGGAGAGAAACATCAATGTGTGGTTGCCTCGCATGTGTCCCCTACTGGGGACCTGGCCTGCAACCCAGGCATGTGCCCAGACTGGGAATTGAACTGGTGACCCTTTGCTTCACAGGCCTGTGCTGACTCCACTGAGCTACACCAGCTAGGGCTGGTAACTTTATGTTTAACCTTTTGAGGAACCACTAAACTGTTTCCCACAGATACACCATTTCATATTCACACCAGCTATGCGCTGGGGTTCCAGTGTGTCTATATCCTTGCCAACACTTGTTATTTTTTTTGTATTTCATTTGTGTTATACCCATCCAAGTAGATGTGAATTAGTATCTCATTGTTTTTCTAGTTTTTTTTTAATTTTACTGTTTCTGCTATTATAGTTGTCCCCACTTTTTCCCTGTTTGCCCACCTCCACCAAGCCCACCTAGCCACCCCACCCCTCGGGCAATTCCCATATCATTGTTTGTGTCCATGGCTCATGCATATACATTATGTTCTGTAGCTGATCCCTTCACCTTCTTTCATCGAGTACCCACCTGTCCCCTCTGACAGCTGTTGGTCTGTTCTATGTATCTATGCCTCTGTTTCTATTTTTTAGCTTATTTTGTTCATGAATTCCACATATAAGTGAGATACTCTTGGTGGGAATGCAGTCTAGTGGTATTTTTGCGTCAGAAAAATAGCAATTTGGCATCAAAGTTAAAATACCTTTTTGGTAACCAGTGGAAGATCTGCAGGTCTCAGAGAACCATTATTTTTAAATGAGCCATGTATGATTCAAAACCACACATGTATTGGTAAAAGATCCATTCAAAATGTAAGAACAATGGATTTTTAACAATACAGCTCAAAAAGGTCACTCACTAATGAGGTTTTTCAGATGTAACATGCAACTAACCTTCAAGACACTACCACTTACCAAGTTTTGTCATAGTATAGGAGCATATACACTATAATCTGAAAAGGCTAGTAAAATACTACTCCTTTTGTCCAACTACATATCTACATGATCAGATTTTCTTCGTATGTTTCACCAAAAAACCTATTGGGATACATTCAATACAGGTGCAGTGCTAAAGATCCAGCTGTCTTCTGTTGTTATGGACTGCATGTTTGTGTTTGAAATCCGTATGTTGAAACTGTAATCTCATTGGATGGCCTATGTAGATGGAGTCTTTGGGAGTCCTCATGCTGGGATCACTGCCCTTATATGAGGAGAGAGGGGGGAACTTGCTTCCTTTTTCTTTCCCACCCTCCCATGTAAGGGCAAAAAAAGCAGGTGTCCAACTGCAAAGCAAAACTAAGTCACTAGACATTGAATCAGCCAATGCCTTAATCTTGGACTTCTGTCTCCCAAACTGTGAGAATATATTTCTATTTTTGAAGTCACCCAGTCTATGATGTTTTAGCAGCCTGAATTAAGACATTTATTAAATAGATATTAAGGAGATTTGCAAAAATTTAAAACAATGCTACTGTAACTGGTGAAAATGAATTCTTTTGTGGTATTGAGAGAAAATTTCAAATGACACACATGGATAAGTTTAAACGTGGTGGTGGGATTTTATTGGGGTTAAGGGAAATGACATACCCCTGGGGACACAGAGGGTGGGCAGTGCTCTAGCAGCAACTGCCCTGAAGCTTCTATTAATCCTCCATATATTATTTTCATTCTTGGTAATGATCAAGGAGCTATTAAAACCATCCTACCCAGCTTCCTAATCCTTCCTGGGTTTGAGTCAGGTCCTCCCCCCAACCAATCCTTTTCTGGGACCTACCGGGATCTGGGCCCTCTATCCAAGCCAATTGCCTCTCCATTTTTTTTTTTTGCCACTCTAGGCCCTGCCCCTTTTTGACTCTTACTGTGCATGCCCAAAACTAGAGACACCATCCCCTGTGCCATCTTGACTTCTATGGTGCATGTTTAAAAGTTCAATTACGTCATTTGGTTTCTATTGAGAATGTGCCCAGCAGAGTACATTTCACTTCCTCCTCCCTTTGATAATCCAGTACCAGGCCAGCAACACCCCTGGGAGGATTTATTGTCCACTCCATAGTTTAAATCTCCTTGACAGGAGTCCCCTGGAATGTGTAAGTCTGTCAGTGCTGTAGCTTACTAGCAAGCTTAATGGAGTGCTGTCCCAACATCTGATTCAGCTTCCCAGTTTATTAAGTTTACTATCTATTCCCTTCATTCCCCTCCTTTTCAATAACTATATACCTAAGCTAACACTACTTTGTCTACTAAATTTTTTGTTTTGAAAAATTTATTATTTCCCCATGAAATATGTTATATATGTTATGTTAATATGTTTATCATTATTTAAAAAATAAATTGGAAATAAATCTGTCCATTATACTATCTAATACATTATATATTAATGTAAACAACCAACACAAAAGCTTTTTGAAGTTCTCAATTTTCTAAAGAATGTAAATGGACCCTGAGACACTTTGGTGTTGAACAGGGAGAATGTAGGCTATGTCAGGGCATTTATCAATCCCACTGAGGGAGATAAGTACACTTTATTCGTCAGGGGTACTTGCTGGGGTAGGGAGAGATGAGTTGCAGAATGGAGATAGGTGTGAGGCCTACTCCCTGCCACCACCTCAGGGTTTACACCCTGGTTTGACAAATAGAGACAAGCCAGAGAATTGTGGGGAATTGCAGAGCAGAGTGCCTTTGTGTTTGGTTTTTCATCTGAGAAGCTGGGTGGAAATGTCCTGCAGTGTTCCCCTCCATGGGAAGTGGTTGTAGAGGCTTACCCTCCCTGATTCCCTGAACCCTGTGCGTGGCATGAACAAGATGCAGACATATTTGTATGTCCGTTTGGAGTATGTATAATGTGGCTAAAAAGTTGGGACAAACTTGCTTGCAGGTAAATAGTCCAAAGCTGGGGGCCAGCTCTGAGTCATGGGGAAGTCAGAGACAAGCAGCACCATCATCAGTGGGGGCGAGGGCAAAAACAAGTTATCAGTGGTGGGAGAGACCATTGATGTTGACAGGGCTGCGAGATCAGCCAGTGCTCAGACATTTCAGCTGATGGAGGCTGACAGAGAGATGCTCGCAAGCAAGATCAACATGGGAAGAGAAGCCCTTTCTTTTTTCTGTAACTTTACCCCTGTTTCTGAGGGGGGAAAACCTCAAAATGCAGGAGATAAAAAGAGACTGAATTAAATTGGAAGATGTAAGTTACTGTGAAAAGATCTTTTTCTCCCCTCCCCTCCCCTCCCCCCCTTCTTTCTATTGTGTGGAAATGGAGGCCTATAAGCAAGTTATGCTTGTTTATAAAAGAATCAAGTTACATCTGAGTTGTGACTCTTTATATTTCCCTCTCCCTCTAAATCTTAGTTCCTGTGGTAGGTCTGTGTTAATATGTTCTAGAATTTAAGCTTCTGTTTGGTCACTCAGTAAGTATTTGTTAATTAAATAAAGAATACATTGATTTGGAGATCTTGGTTCTGTTTTATATTTGCCCTTATTTTATACAAACAAGTTTTCGTAACCAACTAGACAAGACCAAGACCAAAGCCCCCTGCCAATCAAGTCAGACTTCTGTTTCAAGCCACCCCCTGGCTTCCTGGAGGAATGCTCCAAGTAAAAGTTCAAGTCCTTGCCATGTGCCCCCCCAGCAGCTCCTCTCTTTGATCTCCTTCCTCACCTCCGCCCACTCCATTCCAGCTACACTGACCTCACTACAAGTCTTACAATATTAGAGGCATGCTTTGTTTTGAGTATCTTCCCCTAGACATCCATCATATAACTTCCCTCCCCTCTTTTTAGTCTTTGTTCAACTGCCACCTTCTTCTTAAAACATTCCTTGACTGCCCTGTTTAAAACTGCAACTTACCTGACCAGCAATCTCTTTCCTGCTTTATTTATCCCTGTTAACACTTAGCAATTTCTAATATATTGATTACATTGCTTATGGTCTGTCTTTCCTTGCTAACATGCTTGATGAAGGCAAGGATTATATATTTAAAATTTTTCTTTCAGTGTAAGAATTTTGCATGGTATAAAGTAGCTCTCAATGCACATTTGATAAATTTATTGAGTTGAATTGACTACTGGTTCTTAGCTGGCACTCCATTCTGAGAAACCTCTCTGGAGCTCCTCTTTTCTTTTTTTAAAAAATATTTTGTTGATTATGCTATTACAGTTGGCCTCCTCTGCCCAGTAACCCCATTCCCTCCAGCAATCCCCCCACCCCCACTCAGTTCATGTCCATAGGTCATACATGTAAGTTCTTTGGCTTCTCCATTCCTTATACTATTCTTAACATCCCCCTGTCTATTTTGTACTGACAAATTATGCTTCTTAATCCCGGCACCTTTTCCCTCATCTCCTCTTTCCCCCACCCAGCTGATAACCCACCAAATGATCTCCATGGTGATGATCTCCAAAATGATGACTCCTTTAGCTTTACCTCATTTGGTAAGCACTTTGTCTGCCCTTCCATTCTAGATGATAGCTTTGGTGGATAAAGTAACCTAGGTTGCAGGTACTTGCTTTTCATCACTTTGAATACTTCTTGCCAGTCCCTTCCAGCCTGCAAAGTTTCTTTTGAGAAATCAGCTGACAGTTTTATGGCAACTCTCTTGTAGGTAAGAATCTTCTTTGCTCTTGCTGCTTTTAAGGCTGTCTCTTTATTTTTAGTTTTTGGCACTTTAATTATGATGTGTCTTGGTGTGGGCCCCTTTGGGGTCAACTTGTTTGGGACTCTGTACTTTCTGGACTTGTGTGTCTATTTCCTTCACCAAATTAGGGAAGAGGAAAGTTTTCTTTCATTATTATTTCAAATAAAATTTCAACTTCTTGCTCTTCCTATTCTCTTTCTGCCATCCCTATGATTTGGACGTATTTGTGCATTTGGAGATATCCTAGAGGCTCCCAGACTATCCTTTTTTTGAATTCTTTTTTCTTCCTGTTGTTGTGATTTAATTTTTTTCCTTCCTTGTGTTCCAAATTGTTGATTTGATTTTCAGCTTCATCCTTTCCACTCTTGGTTCCCTGTAGTTTCTTCTTTATTTCACCTAGTGTAGCCTTCACTTCATCCTTGGTCTTTTTTATGTGTTGCCATACTCAATGAGTTTTTTGAATATCCTGATCACCAGTGTTTTGAACTCTGCATCTGATAGATTGGTTATCTCTGTTTTGTTTTGTTCTTTTTCTGAGTTTTTGTTTTGCTCTTTCATCTGGGCCATATTTCTCTATCTCTTCAATTTGGTAGCCTTCCTATTTTTGTTTCTGTATATTGGGTAGAGCTGCTTTCACTCTCTGTCATAGTAGTGTGGTCTATTGTAGAAAAGACACCCATATAGATGAATGTGATTTCTTTAAATCCTTAGTTGTCAGACTTCCATACAGCTCATATTTCTGATGGTTCTGGGTGTTATTTGTTTTAGGGTCTAGTTGTAATTCTTTCTGTGGTTGCATGAGGAGGCGAAGTATGTTTGGCTATACCTCCATCTTGGCTGGAAGTTGAATCTCCTCTTTTCTAACTCATGGCCCTATTCAGTTCCCTTGAGCTATATGATGTTCTTCTAGTTTGACTTTTGTTTTTCAAACTGTTTCTAATAACTGATCCTAGTAGCTATTCAAGGAGTTTATCTAGAAGTCTTATTTATCTGCCTTCTTCAAAAGGGCTTATTTTTTACTCTCTGTTGGATTATCTATTTTCTGAGAAAAACCTTTATTTCTCTCATGTCTCTGTCATTCTTTGCACCTCCCACTCCCAGTCACACATAAAGGATGCTGCTAGCAATATCGTCTTGTCTTGTCATGTCATGTAATCTGGTTGTCAAACAAGTTTCACTTACGACCAACACTAGCATATTGAAGTCTCCTGTTTACATTGCACATCCTCTTAGCCCAGCTGGATTGAGTCCATTCTTGATAAGTAGTTCTGAATCCCCCTCCCCCCAGGATGGGTGGGAAGTGGGAATGAGTGGAAGGGTGAGGAAGGATGGGAATTAGGCATAGTAATTTGTGACTCAGGACCCACCACAGTCAGCATACTTTTATTTTTGTTAAGCACTAGCAGGGATTTTAAAATTGATTGCCTTAATTTATGGAAATGAGCAAACACAGCCCTAAAGATATCACATTTTTTTCCAAGGTCATTAACAAACAAGTGGTAGCACTGGGAGTGGAGTCCAGGTTTCTGTTTCTTGAGCCAGTAATCTTTCTATCTATTAGGCTGCTGCCCAATAAGAATATTTCAGGAAAATCACTTGCCTCCTTTCTCACAACATTACCTCTCCTCTTCTCTTCATTCGTTTGTTTTATTTTGATTGAGTAGAGTTTGAGAATTGAGATAACTACAGTCCTTGGGTTTAATCATAAAGACAACATGTTAGGGAGTCATAGGTGAAACTAAAATATAACTGTTTTGTTGGATTCCTAGTTAACTAGCTTTTCCCCCTGGAATGCACTATTTGTCTGTTTGTCTTTGGAGTTAACTGTAAATTTCCACTTACATCTTCCGGAGTTAATGTATATATGATCAGGTTAAAACGAGGTTGCTGTGGGGTAGAAAATTTGTAAAAATGACTTGAACAAATTTCAGTGCAAAATTAGTGGCTTCTTGGAAACATTGGGAGTCTTCTCTATTACATCATTCTCCTACATTCAATGAGAACAAATTTGAAAGTATTCAAATAAGGGTGATGCAATGATATATGTTGGGTATAAAAGTGCCAGGTTGCGAAAACAAAACAAAAAAAATGTTAAATCATCCCTCAGTTCTTTCTGAATATTTGGCCTCTGTGATGTGACCCTGTCCTTGCGATCACTTTTTCTAATACAATGCAGCAGAGTGGCAGTGCTCCAAATTGAAGCCTAGCTTCAAGAGTCTTGGCGTGGTTCTCAGCCAAGTTCTAACTTTGAGCCTTAACAGGCCTTGGAAACCTACTCAAGACACCCTGAAAATAAGGCTGCTGGGGGATGAGCGACCATGGACAGACAGCACAAAAAAGTTGTGCCAGTCAAGGCCATCCTGGCCCAACCACCTTTTGGCCAACCCAGCTGATGAGCACAGGTGCAGCTGTGAGGCCAGGAAGACCAGAAGACTCAGCCTGCTGAACTCAGCCCAAACTGGCGACTTGCAGAATTATGGTTTTAAGACACTAAGCTTTGACATGGCTTATCATGCAGCTAACTAATGTAGATTACTCAGGTAACCATTTGCTGTACTAGCTAACCGATCCAGGTTAGAAGTTCTTTCCTAGTGAATTCATTTGTAACACTATCTCTGAGACAAGCCGGTCATTGTTTAAGGATGGCTGTACCTGCAGTCCAATGTTCAGTTAGTGTTTTAGTTGGAACATTATAGACTTGCTTGTTTTAGCTTTGGGCTCTATTTTAGCTTCAAAAGTTATATCTGGTATTCAATTTTTCTGACCATGGAAACAGGAACCTTTGTTTTATAGGTGCTATGTACATAAAATGATGCTTAAGCCTGTGATGGAAATAGAAGTAGACTAGGAGCTAGACAACTTAAAATGGTTCTGGACTGTGACTCTGATACCCTGATGTTGTGTCTTCCTCACGAAAGCAGAGAACTCTGCAGATGAGGGCAACTTTCAGGCTCTCTCTTCGCCAGCAGTTTGAATGAAGTGAGGGAGGTGAAGGAAATGCTTTCTGAGTATGAGAAGGGAACGTTAACAGAAACAACAGCAGCATAACCCAACAGCACTTTGTCCCAGGTTAAGTACTCTACATCGTGTTGATGGGATCCTCCAGGGATATCGTGAGTTGCCCTGATAAACACTAAGAATGATGCATTCGCAGAGAATGTAGCTTCTACATAAGAATCCCAGAGAGCTGTGCAAGTTTTGCCTTTCCTTTGTGAACTCCGCTGCTTCTCACATCATCTTGTCTTATTTAGTGACAGCCGTATATGAAAACATTCTCCCTTTTTTAATCAACAACATTTGAGTACCTGGCATTTTTTGGGGAAAAAAAGGACCAAATGCAATCATCTGGTAGTTTCAAGTGGCAGCTTTAAATACCACACTGGGATGTACTAAAATCACGTACACAAGCAATGCGTCTATCCAGCTTTTAGTGACATCCAACTAGCATGCTGCAGTGTGAGAATGAGACCACAAGATGGCAAAAGAATGACTCTAATCTCTAAGTCTTCCCCCCCACCGCCAGAAATAAATGATGTATCCTGTTGGAGCTAATTAACCCTGTCATTAATTCAGTGGAAGTGTTAACAAATTATTAAAGCTGGGCATAATAGTACAGTTTCAAAAATATTTTAAGCCTTTAATAATCTCCATTCCATTTATGTTCAGAGAATGGTAACGAATAGAATCTGGCTTGCCAAGCATACATCCACATTTTTTTGTTTGTTTAAGAACTGGAATCTAACATTTAAAGTCTATTATAGTAAGTAGACACAGAACTCAAATAAGCTAAGATCTCCCTGAAATTCAGATCAAGTTAATTGTTTTACAGTTTGGTCCCAAATTCTTATATAGGATGGGGAGATAAGAAAAAAGAGACCACTCTCTTCTACGGTGATTTGGAAAAAGAAGACTCAGGGTATCTAGTTAGGTTTCACTTCCCACTCCATAAAATTTCCGAAGTAGCTCAGATTAATATGTGGAAGAGGAAAGGAACAGGAGAGGGACGGCGGAAAGAAGGTTGAGCTAATTGTACAATACCAACCTTTCTACATGTTATTTCTTTAAACCCTCCCCATGGTCCTTTTGAGATGAGTAGTATTGTTGCATCCCCATTTTGGAACAGAAGGAAGTGGTTAACTAACCAAAATGGTAGAATCAGATTTTGAATCCAGGTAATCTGAGTCCAGAGTTCTTGCATTTATCTATTTTACTCTATCACTCCTGAATACATGTTACAAATAACACAGCCTTGGTTTTTGTACTTTCATAAGAAAACTTTCTTGCATAGCATAAAATATAATAAACAATATATGGATACAATGTAATATATAACATCTACCATGTAGGTGGTAAAATTGACTGCAGATTTATTAAAATGTATTTTTAACATAGTTTACTTCTTTTTACAAGGGAGAAAGAACAAGTTAAAAGCAAGAGAATTAAAGCTATTACCTGGGCCATTTAGCAAAATTTTCCCAGGAGTAGGACCTTATTTTTTGAACTTGAAATTATTTTGCAATCCTAATAGTTGACCAGCTGTTTCGTGTACCTCCATTAACAAGCTTGGAAGCTTTCCCAAATTCAAGGCTTTTGGGTTGTGCTCTGTATATATGAGTGTATGTGTGGATATGTAAATATGTGTTTCTCAGTCATACTGAGAAGGAAAGGACTCAACCTTCTCATATCAATGATTATTTATATGAAATGGGCCTTAAAGCTGCCCGCATTGTTGCTGGGCCGGTGGGGCGTGCAGCACTTGTGAATCTTAGTGGGTTGTATGGTTTTAACCAGTCTTGACTGAACAAATATATTTTATTCCTCTGATTGAAGATGGCAAATGTTGACTGAAACTACAAATTAAAATTAGAAATTTATATTTAAAAAGACACAAAACTAAATAAGAATGAATAATATTTAAATAGTGAAACTGTCAAATGACGTGTTTGCAAGTTGGTAGCATTTGTCATTTGGGAGTTAAGGCACTTTAAAACTACACTAAGACTTTTGGGATCGCGATCTATCTCCCTATTGAGAGGTTGAGGAAACCGTCGTCTTCAAGCAGAAATTCCACCTGCCTTGACACTGATGCCACCTGCCTACACGAGCTTCCATCCCTCCCTGTTGTACCGGCCTCTCCCTCACATTTTGTAAAGACTTTGATTCCACTGATGGTCTTTTCTCTCTGCTGCCCGCAGCCGTTCAGTGCTCAACGGAGTGCTTAGCCAGCCCCCAGCCTCGTGTACCTCTCCCGCTGTGAGATTTACCTTTATTTGCTCTTCTGTCCTTGTCATCATCTGGACTCTGTCATCTATTTTTCTGGGCCTCTCATGGCCTTATTTGCAGTTTGCTTTTTCTCTCATCTCAGAGCCTCTTGCCCTGTTGTTTTTTCCAGGCCTAGGTTTTACCTTTTTTTCTTACCAGGCTACATCCTTGTACAATGTCTTTTATTCTCTTATCAGGATCTTCTTATTTTCCCACCAAACTGCACATCTCACCTTATAAGACTGGGATCTATGTGTGAGTAAATTCCTCATTCTGCACTCACTCCAAACTCTCAGCACTTTGCCATCCTTCCTGAGCACCCTCTGGTATCTTATTTCCCAGAACCGTGTTTTTAACCCATATTTACAGATTAGGAACCTGAGGCTCAGTGATGTTAAAAACTTGCTCGTTGTCCCTTAGCTAGAAATTGGTAGAGCCAAGTCAGGTTTTCTAACTGAGTTTGGTGATTTTTTCCCCACACATTTTTACATATATTAATTCCTTTTGTTCTGAAATTAAATTTTATTGTTTTTATTTTTGATAGTGGAAATCTGACCAGAGTATTAGCTATAAAGGGAAGTTGCAAGACTTTATACATTCTACCAGCAGGTGGCGCTCTGAATCTGCAATCTATTCAAACATCTTGAAATCATTTTCTGAATAACGGTAAGAGTGTAACTTTATCAAAGAGAGACATATTAACACACCATCTAATTTACAGTACCTCTAGCAATTATAGCTCAGCTGTCACATGTAGCTTCTGTAAAAGTGAATCAGAATAATTTAAGGATTAGAACCAAGGCTCTGGAGGGAGAATTTGGATATGTGGTCTCATTTTGGAAGTACAAGCTTTCCACAAACTAACATTTCACTTAGTGCAGGGAACTTTAATCCCAGGTTTATGTTACATCAGGAGGTCTTAAATTATCTCAAAATGTGTCACAAAAGTCTTATAAAATTGTTGTAACATACTCTTTAAGTACAAATACAGATTTTATTGCTTTTAGGAAGGGGAGAAAGCAGCAACTTAGATCAGGATAGCTTTAAGACCTGAAAGAATCATACCCTTTCCATTCTCAAATATCTCCCTCATTGATTTGCAGCAGTGCTCAAAATTATCATTTTCCTCTCTTCCCTATGGGTAAGCCTTTGTAGGACCCAGTAAACTGCAAATGTGGTACCTGGATAGTCTAACCAGTACATAATGCATGCTCATCAATACTACCACAACAGGAATTAGATTAGCTTGGCCATCGAATCACCTGGTAGTGATTTGAGTGCAAACAACAAGAGCCAGAAAATGAGATGGAGGAAAGGATTAGCAAAGATGGATAGCTCAGAGTGAGGAGTTTTAGTGCCCTGAAATGATTGCTTTTGATAACTTCATCCAGTTTTACATGTTTTCTTTTTTCCTCTCCCCTCCCTTGCCCTCCCTTTCCTGTCATTTTGTTGGAAGGACTCACTGACCCCTTCACATTTCCATAACAGTGTGAAGGAATCTTCCTTGACAACTGATACTTCAGAGGAAATGTGGCCTGAGCCAAGTTGACAATACTTTCCCCACATCTGCCTCAGAGGGCTGGTTGCCAGGGGAGGGGGGTCGAGGAGAACTAGTCTGAGGGCTGGGCCAGCAGAAGTGGGAGCTTAGTGGGTGTTGTGGAAAGTTGAGCTGGAGCAGATCTACATCAAGGAACTTTGCAGAGTAAGGGCCTTGGCAGAACCACCCCCACCTCCCCCACCTCCCCCAAAGGAAGCTCATGTACTCCACAAGGGAGCCAGTTTGGGGACATCTACCACCCGGAGGGCATTCTTGTCTTTATGAGACCCCAGAGGGCATTCGTGTCTTTGCAAGACCCCAGCAGCATCCGTAATTAAAATGACACTGTTTTTTCCTCTACTTCCTTTCCCTTGTCTGAAAAATCGAAGAGATAGAAACAGAAGAGAGCAAGATTTTAAAACACACCTGAAGAGAAAAAAGCAAGATGATTCGGTGTTTATACACATTAAGAAAAGGCTATTCAAAAATATGACAAAGAATAAAAATATTATAAATCTATACAGTAGCACAAACAGAGAGCTAGCTGAGGTGTCACTGAATGCTAACAACTCAGTGATGAAGTCTGGAGCATGCTAATCTTGTCTATTTATTTATCCATTCATCTATCCAGTATTTGCTGAGCAACTACTAAGTGCTAGCTCCTGGAGACACAATAGAGAGAAAAACATAGAAATGGGAAGGAGTGCCATATTGAGATAAAAAATAAATGCCCATCTCAAAGTTCCTTTCCTTCCTCCCTCCTTTTCTCCTTCCGTCCCTCTCTTACTCTCACTCTTTTGGTGCCTCACCCTCACCAAGGTTGCCATGGAAACCTTCATAAAACGCCATCCCCCGGAGTAGTAAATGGTTTCATGAGTGGATAGAAGGGCCTAATTTGCACAATCGAACTCTCCACGTGGTGAATCTTGATCAGTACTTTTTAAAGGAGCCTGAAACATAAACTCCCCCTCCTTTCTCTCTTCCAGAGCCTACTCTGACGAGTAGCTCCTTCTTATAACCTTTCCAAAGGAGTTCCTAGAGAGAATAAACAGGCCTGTGTTAAATTAATTAAACAAAGAGGCCATTAGACTGAGGTGGCTGCAATGCCTTAGTAGCCTACATAAGCAAACATAAATAAATGCCTCAAGGTTAAGAAATAAAAAAACCTAAAGACAGACCTTCACAAACAACCGTGAAGACTTTTTAAATAAGGCCATGGCTTAAGCTATAGACAATCAAATGATTTCCTTGCTTTACTTCCATTTCTTCTCTAGGAAAGTCTTTCCCCTAACGCCTGGCAGTGGAGCACTCCTAACACCTTTCATTTGGTGCTGCCCGATTCGAATCAATTTGCACTTAAACAACTCTTAACATTTTTGACACAGTCTGTCAGTCCTTTGACACCTGCTCAACCACTTGCTGGCTCTCTGCGAAGCCAGAGCCCACACAGGGGTGCATTACTGTGTCACGCGACCTCTCGCCTTGGCTCCCTTCCCTTCTCTCTACCCTCTGCCCTGGCCCCTCTCGCTCTGACCAGTGGACTGCTGTCTTGACCCTTGCCCAGACTCTGCTTCCGAGAGTCGCCAGGCTAAGTAAGCTAAGATGCTGTTTTTGGCAATGGTGGAAGCCATTTTTAGTAATGACACAAATAATTTCAGAAATCTCTGGGGAACTGTGAACCGTCAAATGGGGAAGTAGAGCATTTTCCTAGTTAGTTTTCTTTCCCAGCCTAGGGTCGTGAGTAACCTGAGCACAGGGTTTATCTGCTTATCTGAATTCCTCGTCTCTAGCAGAGTCGTGGCACATAGTAGCGGCTTAACAAATGCTACAGCTGATTTAAATTAAACAACTAAAACATCCAAAAGTCAAATACATGCATTCACCTTGAAGAAAACTTTATACTTACTGAAAATACAAATTGAAAAGTGAAGTTAGTCGAACAGAGATTATTTGCATCTTTTAACTAGCATCTTTAAGGAATTATATAACATAAGAAAAACTCATAAAATTTAGTTTGTCATGAAATTGGTTTACACAAATATTTCCAGGATTATGCTTGTTTCTTTTTTAAAAAAATATATATCTTCTATAAAAAATATTTATATTTATTTATTTATATTTATAGAGGGGAAAGGAGGGAGGAAGAGAAGGAGAGAAACAGCCATGCGTGGTTGCCTCTTGCGGTCCCCTTACTGGGGACCTGGCCCACAGCCCAGGCATGTGCC
Organism: Carollia perspicillata; assembly: GCA_004027735.1. Lineage (NCBI taxonomy): Eukaryota > Metazoa > Chordata > Mammalia > Chiroptera > Phyllostomidae > Carollia > Carollia perspicillata. Next base: position 2,815 of record PVKM010027305.1, on the reverse strand, counting down.
CTGACTGGCGACCCTTTGGTTTGCGGGCCAGCGCCCAAGCCACTGAGCCACACCAGCCAGGGCACGATTGTGCTTCCTTCTAAAAGAGAATGCTAGAGTCATTCACAATCAAAGATCATTTGTGACAACATTGAAATGTTCTATAAAATGTAGATTTTTTTGGACATATGACAATATCTAAACAGATTATGAAAATATTCACATAGAGATACAGTTAAAACGGCTGTTCAAAAACTCAAATTCTTTATAAAGTGATCTGTTCTCCACAATGTATGGATTAATAACAAATCTTCATGTTTATGCTTGCTAACATGAAGTGCTTCTGATCTGCCTCATTTCTGCCTCCTCACCTCTCAGAGACTAATCATTGAGGTTAGGATCCAGAGGCCTCCACCCAAAGGGTGTGGAGAGTCTGAGCACTGAGTTCCTAACGGCCATCTGCAGCTCCCACCAAAGGCAGGCCAAGCTCGCTCCGATACCAGGCTGTCTGCTTTCAGATCCTGACTTTGAAGTGGTAAAGGGATAACTTAATCACGACTGAGTCTCTTCTTTTGTAAATTAATGATCAACACACCCCCCTGATCTGTTCCAGGGTCGTTGCAGGAATCGAAAAGGATAACATATGTGAAAGTGCTTTGCGAAGTGTAAAGTGCTAGTTAAATGTGGGCATTATTATTATTACTCAGGAAGAACACTTAGGTCATCGCGTAGTAATGGTGAGGCAAACAGTGTCACTAAATAAGACAGTATAATGGTCTTAAGAGACTCTAATTCAGTTTCTCCTTTTTATTCAAGCACACAATTGCATTCTAACACTTCACAGACAGCCTGAAATGGGCCCTGTGGAGGCTGATAAGGAAAATTAGAACGAGGAGCTATTTGCTCCTTCATTTTAATAACTGAGTCAAGAAGCAGGCACTTTACTACAGGCAGGAACGAAGGAACACTTTCTCTTCCTCAGCCCTCCGCCAGATAATGACTCCATCGCCGAGCAGGCCTTCCGGAATGAAAGATGCGGGCGGCGCTCAGGGAGAGCTCCCCTGCATTTCGAAGAAGGAGAAAGACGCCATCGCCATCAAAACCAAGTGCTCGAATGTGTAAAATCAGGCTTAGATGTAGACATCGTTAACAGAAGACGGTCATTTTCACAGACTTTGTTCTTTATCATTAAGGATAAATGGGCCCTCAGTTACAGACGCCTGCGCCTCTCAGTCGCGTTCACCGTTATCTGTGTGTTGCAGAGGAGGAAAGTTTTCCTGGCCCGTCCTAAGGGCTGGGTGTGAAAATTAAACTGAAAAAGATTAACAAGAGAGAAGTATACATTTGATATGAGATTTACATGACACGGGAGCCTTCACTAAGGAAACAGAGACTCAAAGAAACACTCCAGAGTCTTTTCTGCTAGGTTTCGTCACTGGACAGGCACTGGGACTGCAGAGGGCGGGGGGATGCGCCAGCATGGTCTCAAGTGTGTGCGTTCTTGACTTGGTGCAGGAAAGATTTCATGACACGAGTCTCCATGATTTCGATAGTACGGTTATTAAAGCTGGGGACGGTGAAACAAAGGAAGGGCTTAGGATAGAAGACACAAGGTCATAGTGAAACCAGAAAAGCTGACGTTGGTGCTGCCTGTCCCCTACCAGACCAATGAGCAGAGACAGGGACTGAATCTCTGTGGGCGCTGTATTCAGATGGCCGGCGATCTGAGAAAACGGTGGGTTGTACCCTAACGGACGTGGTACATTTCCTTTTAAGCCAGCCTTTTTATAAGGGGGCAAAAGTGTAGGTAAGAGATTTGGAATTCAAGGGGAAAAAAGTGTAGGTAAGGGATTTGGGACTCAGGAAAGAGGTTCATCAGATGAAAGCTGCAGTCCGGCAATTTCCCAGCATCCTTTCATCCACTGACCAGTCACTTTCTTTATCTGTGCCCTGTGTCCCCGGCAATTTTCTTTGTCTGTGTCCTGGGCGGTGGTCTGTCTTTCCCACAATGGCTCGGATACCACCTGGATTGCTTCCCGTCTCCTCGGGAGCTCGAAGGTCAATCACCCGTGGTCTCCTGGAGTCAGGGTGGGCTGTGTCTGCTGTTCCCGGAACAACAGCGTTTCACATGCATTTACCACTAGGCTTAGATTCAAGGGCTGAGCCTGGAATGAGGGGCCGCTGGCCATTGTTCTTCTGGTGCAGATCTCCTGGGAACCTTTAGAGCTTCGGAGAAAGAAAGCGAAGGCACAGGCCTGAGGAAGGAAGGGGGGGTAGTGCGGGAGAGAAGGTGTGGGCATGCTCACGGGAGAGTTCCTGCTGAGTCCTTTATCTTAAGGACTTTTATCTGTTTTCTAAAGGTGGGAATTTTAGTGGTGGGGGGGCGGGTCTCAATCAGAATATTCATCAACTTTCCAGGTGTGCCCTTTGCTATGTTGATGAATCAAAAGGAGAGTATAGAGGCATCAGGGTCATTCCCTGGTCAGTTTCACCTTCAGAGAATGTCACCAAAAAGGGACTGGAACCAGGGCAGCTCTGCCCCCAAGCACAGTCTGGAAACCATTTGCTTCCAAGTATCCTTGGTTAGTTATCTGGCTATAAATTGCTTGGCAGTTTAACTGTCTGTCTCAGTTTCCCCACTCCACTTGCCTAGGAGTTTTCCTAGCTTCTTGCTCACCTGCCCCAGTTTGGTAAACAGTAGGCAGGGTACAGAGCACAGTGGGTGGGAGTGAGTGAGCATAGCCAGCTGGTGAAACTGAGCAAGGCCTGTGGGTTCAGGTTCTTCTTGGTCTTTAGAGATAAGGACACTGCTTCCTTCTAGGTACTGGGAGGGCAC
>PVKM010027304.1:0-18846 GCA_004027735.1 Carollia perspicillata | reverse complement strand
TACCCTATATAAATAATATTGGCAAAACTCTAGCTCAACTCACTAAAAAAAGACAAATAAATAAAATCAGTAATAAAAGTGAAATTACAACACATACCATAGAAATACAAAGGCCTCTGCAAAATTTTAGTAAAAGGTTACATGCTACAAAATTCAATAACCTAGAAGAAATGAATAATACTCACATATATATAACCTTCCTAACTGAACTGTAAGGAATTAGAAAACCTAAATAGACCCATCATGAGTAAGAACATTAAAACAGTGATCAAAACCTCCCCCCAAATGAAAGTACAGTACCAGATGGTTTCACCAGTGTCTCTACCAGTAATTCAGAGAAGAATTAATAGCTGTCCTGACACCAAAACCAGGAAAGGTCAACACACACACTCACTCACATACACACACACACACGCGTGTGCACAGACAGGCCAAGATCTCTGACAAACATAGATAAAAATCCTTAACAAGACACTAACAAATTGAATGCAACAACACATTAGAAATATAACACATCATGATCAAGTGGGGTTTATTCCAGGGATGCAAGGATAGTTCAACATATGCAAATCAATCAATACGATAGACCACATTAAAAAATAAAAAATAAAAGTATTCAATCATATTACCAGATGCAAAAAAGACATTTGACAAAACTCAACATCCACTTATGGTTAAAAGAACACTCATCAAAATGGGTATTGAAGGAAAGTATCTCAACATAATAAAGGCCCTAGATGAAAAACTCTCAGCTAACATCATAGCCAGTGGTTAAAAGCTAAAACTTTTTATTTCTAAGATCAGAAATAAGACAAGGATGGCCACTCCCACCACTGTTATTCAACTTAGTAGTGAAGTCTTAACCAGAGCAGAATGGAAAAAAAGTTACCCAAATTGGGAATGAATAAGCAAAACTCACTATTTTCATACAACATGATTCTATGTATAGAAAACTGTAAAGACCACACGAAAAAAAACTGTAATAAACAATAAACAAACACAGTAAAGTTTCACACAAAATTAGTGTAAAAAATCTATTGCATTCTTATGTACTTACAAGGAAATGACAGAAAGAGAAATAAAAAAACAATGCTATTTACAGTCATAACAGAAAGGATAAATTATCTAGGACTGAACTTAGTAAAAACAGTGAAAGAACTGTACATTGATAACAAGACATTGTTTAAAAAATTAAAGAAGATATAAAGAAATGAAAATATATTCCATGTTCAAGGACTGGATGAATTAACAGTGTTCAATGGCCATATTATCTAAAACAATATATAGATTTAATGCAATTCCTATCAAAATCCCAACAGCATTTCTCACAGAAATAGGAAAAAAATTCTTTAAATTTATATAGAAACACAAAAGATCCTTAATAGCCAAAGCAATCCTGAGAAAAAGAACAAAGCTGGAGGTGCCCCACTCCCTGACTTCAAACTATACCTCAGAGCTCCGGTAATCAAAACAGTATTCTGTTGTCATAAAAACTGACACATGGACCAATGACACAGAACTGAGAATCCAGAGATAAACCTACACATATACGGGCAACTAATTTCCAACCGAGGAGACAAAACATTCAATGGATGAAGGAAAATCTCTTCAATAAATGGTGGGAAAACTGACAAGCCACATGCAAAACAATAAAACTAGAGTGTTATCTGACAAAATTACCTCAAAATAGATCCAAGACTTGAACATAAGCTTTGAAACAATAAAACACACATAGAAGAAAACATAGACACTACATTTATGGATCTTGCCTCAGAGGGGTATTTATGAATTTGACCACAATGCAAGGAAAATAAAAGCAAAAATAAATAAACAGGACTAACTCTATCAAACTAAAAAACTTCTGCACTGGAAAAGAAACCATTGACAAAACAAAAAGGCCACCAAATAAATGGGAGAAGATATATGCAGATAATACCTTTGATGAAGAGGTAATATCCAAATATATAAGTAACTCATACAACTCAAGAAGAATAAAATAATCTAATTTCATAAATGGCCAGAGAAGCTAAGCAGACATTTTTTCAAGGAAGGACATACAGATGGCTAACAGATATAGGAAAAAATGCTCAACATCACTAGCTATCAAAACTACAATGGAATACCACCTCACACTTGTTAGAATGACTATTACCAGTAATGAAAATAAGAAGTGTTGGAGAGGATGTGGACAAAGGGGAATCCTTGTACACTGCTTGTCGGAACGTAAATTGGTGCAGACACTGTGAAAAACAGTGTGGAGATTCCTCAAAAAGTTAGGAATAGAGCTACCATATGACCCAGCAATCCCTCTTTGGTTATTTACCACCCCTTCCAGAAATGTGAAAACTCAAATTTGTAAATAGAAATGTATCTGTATGTTTACTGCAGCATTATTTATAATACCCAAGACATTAAAACAACCCAAGTATCCTTTGATGGATGATTGGATAAATACGATGGGATACATGTGTACAATGCAATATACTCAGCCATAAAAAGACGAAATACTTCCATTTGCAACAGTCTGGATAAATCTTGAGCACATTATCTTGAGTGAAAGAACTCAGATGAAAAATAACAAGAATCAGATGATTTTACTCATATGTGGGATATAAAACAAAAGGCAATGAATGAACAAAGAATCTCATGGACACAGACAACAGAACGCTGGTTGTCAGAGAGGAGTGGGGATCGGGTGAGGAGGAAGAGGGTCAAGGGGTCACATGGGGGCGATAGAAGAAGAGACTTCAGGTGGGGAGCACACCACAGAGTGTGCAGATGCAGCGTTATGAAGGTGTTCACCTGAATGCTATGTACTGTCATTAACCAACATTGCACCAGTACATTTAATGACCAAAGATGCTCTTTCTTCATGGGTGCCCATGCAAACTGATCCTGTCCCTAAAGGGCAGAACTCCTGGGAGAGGTGTTCTTGGAAGTGGGTTGTTAGAGGCTTTGTTTGTAACATTGAAAATTAATTCTTGGGTGGCTTAGAGGACCTAAAGTGAAAAGAGAACTGGTCATTTTCAGGGACATGTTGGCAGCAGCCAAGATGAGCCTGTCTTCCCAAAGCAACTCAGTAACTCTGGGTATAGAGCCAAGAAGCACCGAGCCCTCAGTTTCAGAAACATCAGCGTCCACCTTAGGACAAACCTGACTCTGCACACAGAGAAGTGCAGCAGGAAACTGAGAAGGTGGAAAGTTTTCTGTCTCCTCCCCCCCCCACACCCTCCCCTCCCCAGCCTGCCCCTGTGATTTGGCCTGGTCACCTTTCCAGAGGCCTCTGGGCCCTTCAGTCATCCTTGTGGTCCACCTCTTCCCACAAATGAAAGAGGCCATTTCCCTGGGCGGAGTGAGTGTCAGCAGTTTCGCTGAGCCTCAGTTAAGCATCTGAGTTTAGGCTGGGCATTTCAATCAAGAAAGCGCTGTCTTCTGGACTCAGGTGTTTGTCACCAAGTCAGTTAAATGATTTTACCTGATAAGAGGCAGTTAATTAGAACCACTCATGGACATACTCCTAAACTTAGTGCCCAGCTCAGCCTGCCCGTCCCAGGAAAGAACACAGCCCTTTGGCTGTGGGCCCTCTGGCTCATGTATGTCACCACATATGTGACATATATAACATGTGTGGTGGCATTCAAGGGGACTTTAAGGCATGTCCCCCTGAGTAGTCCACTGGGAAGGGTCAGGTAAGGAGCAGGGACCGTGGTATCAAACCAATAACTACCTAAAAGTTTGTAGCGAGAAGGTGATGGAGAACCACAGAAAGGGAGTGGATGTAAGTGGACTTATAAACTCTGCTATAAAAAGGATATGCATTTAAAATCGCTTTGGGACATTTAAATATCCCTACTGGAATCATTGCAATGATTGGAGGGTGGCAGAGACTTGACTACATGTGCAACTTTTATTCTCAGAGGACTCTCATTATGTCCACTTCATGATGACTATTATGGAGCCTAAATGAGATAATGGACTTTTTAAACTAATTTTAAGCTATAAGGCACTTTGAAAATGGTATTTTGTTATATTATTACTATTAATCCAATCCAAAACTCCCAAATTATTATTGAGTGCATCAGAAAATTATGTGGGATAAAAGATAGTAGGCTTAATTGTTTCAACTTTACTCCAAGGAATAGAGGAAAAACCCTTGGGGATTTATGACAAAATTAGGACTAGAATCCAGGTCAATTGTCTCCTGAGACTGCATAGCTCCTTTATACCCTATCAGCTCTATGCAGAGAAAGCCGAGCAGAATACCATAGCAACCCAACCTAAAGGCAAAGCTTCCTCCGAGGGATCTGGTCCTAGGGAACAGACGCCATCCCTGCAGCAAGCAGGCTCGTAGTGTCACTGTAATAAGGTTTTTGGGAGAAAGAACATAATGCTCACAGCCAGGAGGCTACGCTTTACGTTCTCTTTGTGCCACTTTCTCCTATTCTTCACTTTTTCCACCAAACTGATCTCTGGTGTGACTATGAGGTGCCGTTCAAGGAAATAAAATACTCGTAATTTTAGAGGTTTCTAAGAAGAACTTTTCTAACAAAAGAAATGATTATGACTGTTGCTACCATTTCTTTTCCCCTGCCTTAATTTCAGACATGAGGTCTGGCGCTACAGCTGCTGTATTAAGACCACGTGGCCTCAAGCTCCAGGGAACAATCCGACCGCACAGCAGGGCCTCTGCCTGGAAAGGCTTTGAGTGCTGGGTCATTGCCAACCTCCTGCTGCCCCGAGGTTTTCTGTTCTGGAAAAACCTAAACTTTATTTGTTTTAGCCACTACAGGCAAGTGGTTTTTTGTTTCTTCTTATTAAGTTGCTAGTGGGCATGCTATTCAACTCTCTGAGCTAGTGAAATGGATAAATGATTGCTCAGCACACAGGGTATTGAGGGCAGGCGGAAGGGAACAGCGGAGGCTGACACACAGCAACTGGGGCGTGTCCCCCTCACCCTCCTCCTTGCCACCACGGGCTCTCGCTGCACCTCGGTCACTGCTGCCTCTCTCAGTCCCTCCACACCCTGCTTGCCTCCCCCTTCTCTTACGAAACCTTTCTACCACCCGTAACACAGAATTCACTACCATATTCTTTGCTGTACTGATCTCCACGTAAGGTTTGTACTAGAGCTTCAGCTGAACTGAAAAAATGACTGAGAAACAGACTTTCTAAATCTAGTGGTAAAACAATAAATGACTTTCAAACTTAGAGCCTAGTCACAGAATTGTCTAAAACCCACTGTATCAGTATGCTAGAGCTGCTGTAACAAAGCACCACAGACAACACAAGGCCATTGTCTCACCGTTCAGGAGGCCAGTGGCCTGAAGTCAGGTGTCAACAGGGCCCTGCCCTCTGACAACTCTGGAGAAGGCACAGTTCCATGGTCTGTCCTGGCTTCTGGTGGCTTCTATGTTCGTTGGCTTATAGACACATGTGTCTTCATACTATCTTGCCTCTGTGCAGGTCTGTGTCCCAATTACCCTGCTGTGTAAAGACTCAAGGCACACTGAATCAGAGCCCACCCCAATGGCTTTATTTTAATTCGGTGAAATCTAAAAAGACTCTCTTTCCAAATAAGGTCACAGTAAGACTTGTTGGGATTTAGAACTTCATCATACCTTCTTTTGGAGGGCAGAATTCAACCCATAATGCCCCTTATAAATTATTCTATAGCCCTTGCTTAGTTACTTCTGTGTTATATCTCAATCAAGAATAAACTTGCTTTTACCTACTTGACATTGCTTTGTCTTGATCCCTGCCATTCCTGTGGGGGGTGGGTCAAAGGTTTAAGATAAATATTATTATAATTTTCTTTCCCCCAAGAGTATTTACCTGTAGATGAGAAATTATTTAATCCATAAACCTCCAATGACTCTGGCAGATGGTGAATAAAGGTCCCAAGGGTTTGAGCCAATCTAAAAAATCATCACTCAAGCAAAACGCACGTGTGCCTGTCTGATGTTCATGCCGAAGGATCCCTGACAACACCCCTTCCTTTGCCTCTGTTTCCAGCGTCGCTTCTCCAGTCCAAGTCCAGTGATTACTTGTCAACACACGATGAGGAGATTTTAAATGATGTTGATGGCCTTGCCTCCTGTCAATATCATTTATTCTTACCATTTATACATGCCCAAATGTTCCTGGCTCTTTGCCACAAAGAAAATCAGCTGTGAAGTTAAGAGCAAGATTCATTTACCGAGATTCCCCCAAGCAACACACATAAAAGTGGTCTTGATCATCAGTGTTGGTAATGTTGTTGTAACTATTTAACAGTGTGCATTTCTTTGCTTTGCAAAGGGCCTTGACAGTCCCTATGCAAATTAGTGCCTTGTCTAATGTCATTAAGTAAGGTGCCTGGAAAAGCAGCGACGAGAATTATGGATAAACTTGTGCATTCAGTGTGAGAAAGCTGGAGTGAGAAAGCAGAAACTCTACCGCTGGACAGGCATTTCCTGGAGTACATGACCTTCACCTTGGCCTGTGACCTTGTATTGGGGATAGAAATCATCGGACTTCTTTAAATCAGCCGAACCTGTGTCCCTCTTATCATCTGTGGCTGTGAGCCTCTACCCTAAACTACAGCCCAGTGAATTGAGACTGGTCTAAGGAATCATTTTGAAATCGTTTTGACTTAGGTTGGTCAAGGAGCCATGTTTCAGGTAGAGGTATAAAGTACACAGAAGAAAGTGCCCCCCTGAAATTCAGTCTGTGACGTTGTAAAGAATGGGGGCAAGGAAACATATTGTCCAACAATATTGCTGAATACTATACATTTTATGTTTCTGACCCTGGCAACAGTTCTCTAAAATTAGTCATCACTGCTTGGGTTCCTAAGTCAGTTGGCTCTGAGATAAAGTTTGGAAAGTAAAATGCTTTGAAGAAGTATCTTTGGGATCAAGACCTGTGAAAAGAAGGAACATGAAGAAATATGGACAGAGGGAGAATGGGAGCTGCCACAGAGGCCTGACAACAACTTCCACCGGAATGGAGGGACCGTAGTCCTTCAGAGTTGTCCCAAGTTGGACTGAGCAGGGAAGGCCATGCCGGCCCATCCCCTCCGGTTGTGAACGTGGACTGAGATAAGACAGGACCCTGGGGAGCCACTTCCAGGCAGTGCAGCTCACGAGATCCCTACAGGGACTAGCAGCTAAGGCTGTTCCAAAGTAGCTGGGGAAGCAATTCATTTGAGGGAGAGCGGGATGGTGTATCAATCACAGTGACCACCATGGAGGGCAAGTTCATCATTGTTGCAGACACAAAGAAAGAGAAGTAAGAGAGGGTGAGTGATTGTCCAAGGTCACATTGTAACAATAATAACAATAATAGTAACTATTTTTCAGGACTTCCTGGGAGCACTAAGTACTTTGTAGGACTTCCTTGGGTAACTGTCACAACACCCCTGTAGGGTCAGTATTAATAGAACCTTCATCTTAACAGACGAAGAAACTGAGCCACAGAAAATAGAAGTGACTTTCCCCAAGTAACACGAGAGGACCTCAGATTCCGAGCCAGTGTGGATGGTTTCAGAAGTCATCCACAATGCCATTATCACAATGCTATACCACAATGCAGCTATCTGAATTTAAATCCAGAACTTTCTGCCGGCCAGGCTCATGCTATTCCCTTTCGGATAACCTGGCTTGTATAAGACTGTGACTTGGGGAGGATGTGAGGACTGGAGAAAGCGTGAGCTAAAACTCTTCTCTTACAACTGAAACTCCACTCGCCCCTGGAGCCTCACTTCCCAGGGTCCAGAAAATCCGTCTCAGGGTCACGAATCAGCAGCTGCCTTATTTTTCTGACTCTGAACTGATGCAACCAGGCTTTCAGCTTCTCGGGGAGCCTGTGTGACAGTATAAATCTGGGGTCTGGGGGTTTACTTATACACCCCCACTCCCTTCCCCTAGGGGCACAGTGACAAAGAGGCTTCCAGACTTTATCTTGGTGTTGGTGATACTGTGGGAGCCTAGAGCTTTCTTATCCTAATACCTGCGTGGCAGCTCCTGCTGCTATTTTTTTATTTTTTATTTATTGATTTTTCCAGAGAGAGAGGAAGGGAAAGAGAGAGAGACAGAGAAGAAGAGGGAGAGAGAGAGAGAAACCACCTCCTGCTTCTTTGAAGAGAATCCTATCAGCACCTAGTCAGCATTCTAGAGACTTCCTCCTTTTACATGGCAAATTCTACATTTTTGGTCTTTCAGACCTTTTCACGTGGCTCTTCTATGTGGGTCCTCTCTCTCGCTTTCCTCCATGAGCCACTCTCTTGCGCAGAAATTACTGCCGCTGGCTGCCCTACATCTTGCTGGAAGCCATTGCTCTTACTGCTCAGCCTTCCCATCATTCTGGGAACATGCAGGAGCATTTTAATACATGTTTGAAGGCTACCAAGTTTCTTCATTCTTTGTTTTATTCAACCAGTATATATTAAGCATCTGATAAGTGATCTGATGGAGCCCTGAGCTCCAGACTCTCATGGACTGCAGGGGGAAATGGATGCACAAGCAGAAAAACATGAACCAAAAGTCCTGGAGGGACGAGAGTTGAGATTGGGGTAAATCCATTTAGTGACGGTCAGGGATGTGCTGCGTTATGCCCATCCATTGCTGTTCAAGGGCATGAGGTGATTCTTGGAAAAATCTGGTCCATGCCATGGGAGAAAATCAGACAGACGCAGATAGGCATGAGGACCTGCGCATACAGTGATGTGAGCTGGTGGGGAGGTGGGGGACCTGTGAGCGGGGAAGGACCTTCAGCAGACTTAGAAACATGGCCCGAGGGGTGAGGAAGAGCGATGGTTTCCAGCAGAAGATTTCACTAATTACCTGTACGACCCAGATTCTTTTCCAGGGTGTGGGTACTGAGGAACATGACCATGGGCAACCTGGAAGAGCTGTCCAAAGACATTTCAGTCCACAAGCCTCCCCACCCTGTGATTCTGTCCTGTGATCCACCCTCCCCATTAGCACCGCACAGAGGTGAGCGTATTCTCCGCTGTGTTCTGCAAGTGCCTCACTGTCCCCAAAGACCTGGGAAGAGTCTGCCCTGGGTGATAAAGACACAGGAGCCAGCAGGCAAGGCCGGGCCGGGCGAGAAGTTCGGGCAGCCCCTCCACTCATAGAGCAGCGGTGAAGACGGCACCGGGGAGGCAAGTGCACAGTCTGAGGAAGCTTTCAGCAGACAGTAACAGAACAGCTGGCCATGCACGGCCTACAAATATGGAATTGCTTTTCTCGTACATTTAGAAGTTCGAGAGTTGTTGACTCCTAGGCTGTGGTTGAGTTCATTAATGCTGTCAGGGCAAGATTGTTGCAATTCCCTGGTCTGCTCCTCTTGACTTTGAGTTTTCCATCACAGTGTTATAAATAAAATAAAGTATCAGACTCTGGTGGAAATGAATGTGTTCGTGTATGTGGAGGATGGAAAGTAACAGCAGCTGCCTACGTCTCTCTGTAGCCAGAAAACAATGTCCCCCTGAAGGTAGCCGGTTACATTTTATCGTAGCTGTCCTTGGCTACAGACAAGTCTGAGAAAGTGAGTTTCCGGGTTCCAAATCTCATGGTAAAAAGTGGTAAGGTATAGGGGGCTGGAAATCAGTCTAGTAAGTTTGCTGTGTGCCTCTAGACATCAAAAAATGTGTCAAGGAGTAAGTCTTGTAAGGAACTGAACTATCGAGAAGCATGGCAAGGCAGAGTCCACTGTCATGATTTGGACATGAGTGTGACCTCCTTTGCCTTCTAGCTGGTGCTTTTGGAATATTTGAAGGAAAGCCCTGCCTGCCTTACCGTGTTCTTCTCCAACTCCACTGATACCACCTCCATTAGCAGGTGCCTGAATTATGTAGTCTTTCTCTGCCCAGTCTTAAACTCTTCTCCAATGTGCCTTACACACTCTTCCCAAGGGAATCTGATGTACCAATCTCACAAAAATTACTCATTGTTCATACAATTAGGTCCCTATACCTACAGGAGAAAATCCAAGCTTATTATAACAAAACAGAACTTCAAGACTTACTGTGAAGTCACAACAACCATAGCATCATGATGTTTATGAAAGAATAGACACACATGTAATGGAGCAGAGAACTAGAAAAGGGGCCAAACAAATATTGTCAACTGACTTTTGACAAAGGAACAAAGCCAATTAAATGAAGAAAGGATAGTCATTTAGGAACAGGTGGTACCAAAAAATTTTGTACACATTGTCAAAAGAATAAGCCTACTAAACCATATACTTAGAAAGAATTAAATGATATATCACTTGTTATACATTTTCACTACATTAATATTTTCATTAAATAAAATCCCTTTACACAGACCTGATATCTTACACAAATAGTAACTCAAGCTTTATCATAAAACTCAGGGTAAAATGCAAAATTGTAAAACTCTAAAAGAAAACAGGTGAAAAATTAACTTGACTTGATTTGGTAAAGAAGGTTTAACTACAACACAAAAAAGAGTGATTTGTGAGAGAAAAGTTTGGTAAACTGGACTTTATTAAAATTAAAAACTTCTACTTCATAATAGATAAGATTAAGAAAGAAAAAGACAAGCTACAAACTGGGAAAAATATTGCCAGAATACATTTCTAATAAGGGACTTATATACAAAATATATGGAGAATTTTTAAAACTCAATTAAAACAAAAACAAGCAACCCAATTATAAAATGAGCAAATGATCTAAATAGATACCTCATCCCAGAAAACATACACATGGCAAAACATATACAAAACTGTGCTCAACACCTTTCCCCGTTAGGGAATCGCAAATCAAACAATAATGTGCCCTGGCTGGGTGGCTCAGCTGGTTGAAGCACCGCCCTGTACAGCAAAAGGTTGTGCATTTGATCCCCCATTGGGGCTCACATGGGAGGCAGACAATTGATGTTTTCAGTTCCATCTGAAAATACTCTTAAGTATTTGCCCAACTAACTTGAAGAATTATGTTCACACTAAAAATTATGTTTACTCAAAAATCTGCACAAAAAGGCATCCAAATTGGGGATGGTATGATTCTTTACAGAGAACACCCTGAAGATGTCACCAAAAACCTGAAACAACAAACACACAGTGAAGATTCAGGACCCAAAATAATGCACAACCACACACTGCATTCCTGTGTACTGACAGTGAAATTTTAGAAAAATAAGTGAAAAACCATTGCTTTTACAACTGCTACAAAAGAACAAATTACTGTGCTTATGAATGCACTTAACAAAGATTATGAAGGACCTACACACTGAAAACTACAAAACATTATTAGAAGAGATTTGAAGAAGACACAAAGCCATGGAAAGACATTTCATGTTCACGGACTAGAAGACTCAACATTGTTAAGATGGCCATATTACCCAAAGCAATTTACTGATTCAGTGAAATCCCCATCAAAATCCCAATGGCATTTTTTAAGAGAACTAAAACAGAATATCATCAAATTTTCATGGGACCACAAAAGCCCCTGAATAGTCAAAGCAATCCTGAGCAAAAGAGCGAATCTGGAGGTATTACACTCCCTGACTTCACATTCTACTACAAAGGGACAATAATCAAAACAACATAATAGCAGAAAAACAGGATCACAGACCAATGGAACAGAATTGAGAGCCCAGATGCACATGTATCTGGACAATAATTTTTGACAAAAGGATTAAACTTACAATGGAGAAAAGAAAGCCTCCTCATTTAATGGTGGGGAAAATTGGAAAGCCACGTGCAAAAGAATTACACTAGGCTGTTTTCTGTTCCCATATGCAAAAATTAACTCAAAGTGAGTGAAAGACCTACGTACAGGGCCTGACACAATAAGTCACACAGAAGAAATCATAGGGACTAAACTTATGGACCTTGGTCTTAGAGAGGATTTTAGGAATTTGACCACAAAAGCCAGGGAAATGAAGGCAAAAATAAATGAATGGGGCTGTATCTCACTAGAAACCTCCCGCACAGCAAAAGAAACCAGCATTCAAGCAAAAAGGCAACAACCAAATAGAAGAAGGTACTTGTAAACAACACCTTCAATAAGGGGTTACTACCTAAAATATATGAAGAACTCATACAAGTCAACAGCAGACAAACAAAATCTCTGATTTTCAAAAATGAGCAGAGGCCCTGAACAGATACTTACTTCTTCTAAGAAGACATACAAATGGCCCACAGAGATACAGGATTCAGCAGAAGTTACTCCTGTGAGTGTGGTTAGAAAGGTAATAATATGGGCTAATAATTTATAGTTTTAATTTGAATAATTCACCTAAAATTGTCATATGGTGTGCTTGAGTATGATATCATTATGTTACAGAATTACATGCATATGGTTTTGTAATAAAAGATTTTGTAATAAAAAAGGGGCATTTTTTTTTTTTTTTGCTCTGGCTGGTGTAGCTCAGTGGATTGAGCATGGGCCTGTGAAGCAAAGGATCGCTGGTTCGATTCCCAGTCAGGGCACTTGCCTGGGTTGCAGGCCAGGTCCCCAGTGGGGGACACATGAGAGGTAACCACACATTGATGTTTCTCTCCCACTCTTTCTCCTTCCCTTCCCCTCTCTCTAAAAATAAATAAATAAAATATTTTTTTTAAAAGGGGCATTTTTGTGCTGGTCCCTGTATAAAAACTGCTCAACTTCAGTGGCTACTAGGGAAATGCAAACTAAACCACGATGAGATAACACCTCACACCTGTTGTAAAGGGTATTACCAACAAGACAAGTAATGACAAGCATTGGAGAGGTTGTGGAGAAAAAGGAACCCTTGCTCACTATTGGGAGGAATGTAAGCCACTACAGAAAACAGTATAAAGAATTCCTCAAAAAAGTAAGAATAGAGTTACCATATGATCCAGCAACCCCTCCCCTGGGTATCTACTAAAGAAAATTGAAAACATTTATTCACAAAAGTATATGCACCTCTTTGTTCATTGCAGCACTATCCACGATCACCAGGGCACGAAAACAACCCAAGTGGTCTTCGACAGACAACTGGATAAAGAAGGTGTGGCATGATGGACTACTACTCAGCCATAAGTTAAAACACTGCCGTTTGCGACAACATAGATGGGTCTTAAGAATAGAGTGCTACGCAAAATAAGTTAGAAATAGTCAAGAGCCATGGGATTTCACTCACATGTGGGATACACAACTGAAAGCAACAAATGAACAAGGACAAGCAGACAAAACCTCACAGATACGGATAACAGGACTGCGGTTACTAGAGGAAAGGGGCTGGGGTGGTGAAGGGGGTCACGTATATGCTAACAGAAGATTTGACTTTGGGGGGTGAGCACAGAATGCAATATGCAGATGACGTACCATAGAAATGTTCACTTAAAACATATATAATTTTATTAACCAATGTCACCCCAGTAAATTTAATTTTTAACAACTCTGCACATGACTGTTTATAGTAGATTGATTCATAATTGTCAAAAATGGAAAGCAACTTCCATGTCCTTTAATAGGTGAATGAGTTAAAATGCAGTAGTACACCCATAGAGTGGGAGAGTATTCAGTAAGAAATAAGAAGGGACTATCAAGACATACAAAGACATGGGTGAAGTGCAAGTGCATATTGCTAAGCAAAGGAAGCCAGTTTGAAAAGGTTCCTAGATACTTTATAAGGTCAGCTATATGCCATCCCAGAAAATGTAAAACTACACAATCAGCGAACAGATTAGTGGTTGCCAGGAGTTTGGGGAGGGGAAAAAGCTGAATACATGAAACACTGAGGGTCTTTTGAGGTAGTGACATTAGTTTGATACCCAAACTGTAAATACAAATCACTACACATGTGTCAAAGTGCAGAGAACATTACAACACTTTAATATATGCAAACTGAAAAGATTATTTAGGAAGTCAGGCATCACAGGATCTGCAGACTGTAGAAAAAGTATCTGTCCATATGAGAGGAGACCAGAAAGCCTGGAATTTATTTATAAAAAGTTGTGTGTTTATTCTTACATGTTTAAACTTCAGTCACCTCCAAAGGACTCTCCCTTTGATGCAATACACTTACTGAGATTTTTTCCCATGGCTTAAAGCAGTTTTTGAACTTGTCAATTTTGATGCCTTCAGTGCTTTTGCCATTTTTCCCAACTCTTCCACATGGGCAAAATGTTTCCCTTCGAGGACTTTTTACATCCAGAAAAAAAATTTGCCCAGCATGAGATTGGGTGAATAGGGAGGGTGAGGCATGAAGGTCATGCCATTCTTGATCAGAAACTGCTAAACACTAAACACTAAGCACGGTATGGGCAGATGCACTCATAAATCACCCATCACGAAATGGGCAAACATGTTGAAAGAGTCTTCAAAAAATTCACTGAAGCAGAATGCAGCTGCTCACAATAATTCCAGCTGGAACACTGATACAGCTGAGTTCCCAGAATACTCACCTAGTGAGGGAAACCTGCCCTCTAGAATATAATTCAGAGTTTTTGGTCTCCCCTCAGAAATTTTACAAATGTTTGAAATAATCTTTAAAAGAGATATTTGGGTGCAGGGAGGAGGTACCAACCTAAGTAAATTTGGAATTGGGTGGGGTCTATCAAACTAAAAAAAAGAAACACAGAATTGTACATAAGAACTGTACCTTAATTGATAAAGTTGTTTTCTATGAGGATATGAGCTAACACCTCATAAAATGCATGGTGGTATGAAACTACTATATACATATATACACGTGTGTGTGTGGTCTTTCCAAAAGGCATCCAACTGTGTAATATGAAAAACAGAGGCATTTATTGAAGAAGATACAAGAAGCATTGTACATAGGACAATGACGCCTCAGTCCCCTTCAAAGTGTGCACCTTGGGACCTCACACAGTTCTACCAATCACCATTAGCTTCCCTGCCATATTTTCCTGAATCTCATCAACAGTCTGAAATCTCTTTTCTTTCAAAGGTGGTTTTAGGTTTGGGAACAGCGAGAAGTTGCAGGGTGCCAAATCTGGGCTATAAGAGAACTGAGTCACCTGTGTGATTTGATGTTTTGCCAAAAAACCCTGCATAAGATGAGATGCATGAGTGGGCATATTGTCATGATGAAACTGCCAATCACCAGTTGCCCACAGCTGCAGCCTTCTGAATTATCCAAATAGTTCCCATGGAGGAATGTTTAAGCTTCACACACAATTTAATGCAGGTTCATTGCTCTACTCACTCAGTCTTTTTTAATGTTTTTGGCAGCCACACAGTACACGTGCTCACTCATTGGTGTCTACCAACCCCCTGACTACTACAGTGAAGTCGTCATTGTTCACATATATCCACTCAGTCCACCCTCTTTTGCTGCCAGGTTACATGGATGTCACACAAACTGTTCTCATTACATTAATAATGGCTTGGCTTTTTCCACATAGACCTCATCTCGTGTGTGTGTGTGTGTGTGTGTGTGTGTGTGTCTACACATACAAATATAAATAAAACAAGTAAATAGATGGTAGATGGTAGGACCCTGGTTCACACTGATGAGTGAGAGGTCCCAGACAAGCCTGAGAATGAGACTAGAATATGTTTGTTACTTGATTAGAGTTACATGCATCATAAATTTATGTTTCCTTAATATTAATGCAGATAAATGTGTGTATACATCCATATATTTCTTGCTCTGATAATCAAAGGACCCTAGAAGCAATAATAACCCAGTGGTAAAGAGCATGACTTGCACCCAAATTTTGGTTTCTAATATTATTTTCTAATGAAAGAATCCAGTCCTTCTTAGAGAAATGGTTGCTTCCAACCACACACACACACACACACACACACACACACACACACAAGGGTATGTAGAGTGGAAACCAGAGGCAATGGAAAGAGATCCTGATGGTCAAAGCTAGAATAATCTGAGTAACAAAGTATATTAAGCAGTACTGGATTATAATAGAAAATAGTTATATGTCCATAAATAGATGAAGCACCGGGGTTACTCTGGAGCAGTGTAACTATGTGGCCGATACTGAAATGGCGAAAGCATAATACGAAGCACTTCTCAAAACCCAGATAACTTTTGTAGCACTTTGATGTGTACAAATTTTGAAATAAATAAACAAACAGGGAGGAGACAAATCCTCCATGCAGAAGAATTAGAAACAATTGATGGCAATATTTTGCCCTCGGGGAGGCACAACTCTACTCCTTTAGAGTGAGCTGTGTGTAAAAACTCTTCCCCAGAAAGTCCAGGGCAGAGAAGGGAAAATGCACCCGGCGTTGGACACACCTCCCCAACACTCCCTCCTCCTGTGATGCTGCCGAAACCACTGTCCTGCTGACAGTGGAAACCCTTGACGTGATGCGGTGAAAATGACACTTGATCATCCAGCCTTCCTCCCAAGGGCCGATAACCCCATCTAATCATGAGAGAAACATCTGACAAGTACCACTTAAGAGGCATTTTACAAAATGCCGGGAAAGTGCCTCAGAATTGCCACAGTCATCCAAAAAATGGGAAGTCTGAGAAACTGTCATAGCCAAAAAGAGACTAAGGGAGCACAGTGGCTACATGTCATGTGGAGTCCTAGATGGGGCCCTGGAACAGAGAAAGGACATTAGGTAGAAACTAAGGAATCAAATAAATTATGGATTTTAGTTAATAATGTGTCGACATTGGTTCATTACTTGTAACAAATGTTCCATATTAATGTAAGATGTAAATGAAAGGAGAAACTGACTATATAAAAAGTGTCTGTAATATCTTTGTAACTTTTACATAAATCTATTCTAAAACTTTGAAAGAAAATTAGAAAATGCATGCAACTAGCCCTAGAAATACTATTTGGCAATAAAATGAATCAAAGTACCACTCTATGCCACAGTATGATTTAATCTCAAAAAACACGCTAGATGAGGGAAGCAGGCAGACATGAAAGTCCACAGCATTTAACTCCATTTCCACTAAATGTCCAGACGGGGCAAACCCACACAGACTGAAGTTACATGAATGATTAATTTTACCTGGGCCGAACAGAACCAGGGTTCCTGGGCGAGCACTAGTGTTCCCCTTCCAAACAGAACTTGACAAGGGCAAGGCTACCAGTCTTGTCACGATCAAAGTTTTTACTCTTGCGAGACCAGGAACCAAAATGTCAGATCGCCAGCAGCCTCACTTTTCACTATTGCTAGTGTGCTTCTCCGTGAGCCCAAAGATTCCAGCCCTTGGAGAGGACTTAGCCTCCAGGGTCATCCAGCCTGCAGACAGATGCAGCCTCAGCCCTCCTCCTGTCTTCTCCATTCAGCTCTGTGACCAGCACCTCCGCACACCAAGCAAGCTATCGATCCGCTTCCCCTGGAACAACCAAGGGCTTTTGAGAGGTGAGGGTGATGAATTATAGACACAGACCAAGATAAACCACAAAGGAGCAAGTCAAGAGCTCTAATGAAAAGAGGAATTGGTTATTGACTTTGCATTTTCTTTCATGTAAGCATTTAGATAACCCAGAGCATGAGGAGGCAGCATGGAACAGCGCAAAGCCTGCCGAGCTGATGGGAGTCAGGAACGCCAGCTTCTTCTAGTCCCTGGGTAAACTGGTCCCTACCTGGAAATCAGTTCACATGTACATGAAACAGTTGTGTGCCATGGGGTCCCAGCTCGGCCACCCACTAGAACTTGAAAATGGGGGAGTCACTGAACTTCCCCGAGCTCTGGATTCCCCACAGGTGTCAAGTGGGGGTAACATGATATACCCATGAGGTCACTGCACGGATTAGAGATGGGGTTAAGGGTCCGGCATGGCAGAGCATGGCGTGGAGTGGACGCTCAATGCACAGCAGCCATGCAGAGGGCACGTCTGCAGCCCTGCCAGGAGTGGTGACAACATTCGTGGTTCCAGTGATGCCCTGGGAAGGCAAGGCATGGAATTCCACACCTGCACTTGCTGCAGAGACTGGAGGTGCCCGAGGACAGGACAATGTGAGAAGCAGACTGCTCAAGACTTGGAAGATACAATAATAGCAACAAATAATAATAGTAACATCATATGTCAGATATAATCCAAAATCCTTGGGATCCATAGGAACTAACTCACATCTCTATCATGATATACTTCTGCATTGACGCTGTTTTTCTTGCAACCTGCACAGTTCTCTGGAAGCAGATGCTGAGTTGAGGGAGTTGAGGGTGCAAAATGGTTATTGAGGACCCACATCTGTAAAAGTGGGGGAGAAGGACTGGACAGAGCAAAACTCCTGGCTGCAATGCACCCCAATAAAGCCTTGCCAGACTGACGGGGATCTCCCGGGGCAAGCGTTACCCTCCAGAGCTGCCCACACTGGGTGAGACGATTAGGGCTCATACCCCACATGGCCCCGGCTTTGCAGGGGCCGCCCACGGAAAGCTGTGACCACAGGGGAGGGGCCTCCCTGCAGCCCAGGCTATCACTGAGGGCTGGAGGCTGTGTGATGACCACACCCTGGAAGGCAGGGCAGGACGTCCGTCCCTGGGGGTGGGCAGCACAGTGCCTTTTACAGGTGTGGTAAAGGGAACTCAGAGCAATTTACCAAAGAGTACAGGGACGATCAGTGGCAGTACTTGAAACTGCTGAGCAGCCCTGCCTTTCCACAATGGACATTTGTGTGTGCTTTAACATTTATAAAGTACTGTAACCTTTGTAATTCCACTTGCTCCACACTTGAACCTGATTCTGTCTTTACCTGACCCCAAAGTCAGGAGTCAGGCTGTGTCCTCTGAGGGCCCAGCTTGGGAGGACTGTGCCCGATGGAGCCTCTGTGATTGTTCAGGGGGACCAGCACCTCAGTGCTCAGCACAGCACCTGCCCTCTCTGCCTGTTTGAGGGTGGGGCTGGGAGACAAATGTCCCTTCCTCACACAGGTGGGTGTGGGTTTCTGTCCTGGAGGCATCC
>PVKM010027303.1:0-18840 GCA_004027735.1 Carollia perspicillata | reverse complement strand
TTGTGTCTTTTCACAGTGAAAGAGGCTAGGGATGTCTCTGGAGTTTCTTTTTCATAAGGTGCAGGTCTCATTCATCAAGGCCCACCCTCATGAATTAAGCATCTCCCCCACATCCCATATCATTATCTTTGGGAGTTAAGATTTCAAAACATAAATTTTGGGAGGACAAAAACATTCAAACCATAGCAATTAGGTTCTCAACAACCAACATAGGAGTTAAGAAAAGACAGAGTGTTGATGTATACAAATAGCAGGAAAGCAAGGTGAGGCTAGCAGATGAGAGAAGAAATGAGGTAGTATCTAGAAAATGAGAAGGGCAATTCCGAGAGTGCCATAAAAGAAAGCATTCACTTCCATGGTCTCTTGGTGACTCTCTGCAAGATTTAATGGCAAAAACTATAGAAGAAGGAAATATAGCTTATGTTACTAATTCTTCAAGCAATGAAAACTTCTGACTTTCTAAGCTCTGTATATTTTAATAAATTTTGGTGGCAATTTTCCTGTGTTTCAAATAAAAAACACAAGTCATAATTTAATCTTCCTAGATAGCTGTGGTTCATAATTTTATCTATCTTTTCTTGCACTATGTTATAATGCAAAGTACAATTATGTGCTTCTTTCCATTTTTAGACTTTTCCCTCACTATCAAGTTGTCTGCTGATACCAGAATGCCTGTCTCTAACTTGCTACTAATCTTGTCTGGGCTTGGAAAACAAATAACTTGAGGTGCCTACGAGTTATATGTAAGATACATTAGATTCAAGGCAGCAAATTCTAGAATAAGTTTCTAGACTTAGCCTCTGGGTTTCCCAGCACCCATTCTGGTGTGCAGCAGCTGTTCTCTCTTACACTGATGTTCAGGGCTACACTGAAGTTGTGCAATTCTGACTCTTTAATAAATATAAATGAGTGAGAAGCCATTGTCCTCCCCAGGTTCATTGTTCTTTTTCTCTAGACAGCTATAGCTTGGGTTTCAGAGTGGGGGAAGAAGGATGACCAAGTCAGTACCACCATTCACTCTATACAAAGGAAGACTGTCCATTGCCTTAGCTTCTCTTCAGACAGTGCTATGTCCAATCACCACTTTTTCTGCCTTCCTTCCCCCTCATGCTTGCCACAGCTGCTCACTCTGAGCTTGAAAACTCTCCACAGCTCAATAAGAACAACTAACATGTTAGTGGCAGCCTTCTCCACCACATGTAAACACCTGCTCTTACCAAATGGGAAAAAAATAAATCATTAAAGGTAATATGACAATTTAAAAACAAATAATATCTCAGTTTTATTTTAATTAGTTTTAATTTATTGTTGAGCAAAGTAGCTAAAAACAGGAAGTTCTGTGAGTAGGTCAAATTGTGCTGGTTGCCATGATTTGGCATGATTTATTAGACAAGTATCTTTCCCATAGAAATAATTGTTAGAAGGACACAGTTTATAATAGAGTTTTAAAAAGACAAATTACCTATAGAAGGAAAAGTATACAAAAGATAATCTTATTTCTAACTATATGCTAGAAAGATAAATGGTAATAGTTCCAACAGTTGTTTAGAAAGAATTTTTCATGAGAAAAATTAAAAGTTAACTTGAGAGGATCTCCTACATGGTCTTCAACAAGTATGTGACATAGCAGAAGGTGCATGATATACATCATGGGTTTATAAGTTCAATAACCATGTTGGTTCCAGTTCAGTTTGAATTCCTCTGGTTGGATCTCCAGTGATTTCAGATGTGTTTCTTTCTCATTGAATCTACTTAAGCTCAACTCCTGTCAATTATAGCTTTTAAAGTTCTTGCAATCTATACCCTCTTCTCTGCACTGTCATACCTTGGATAAGACCCTTATCATTTCTCATCTGGACAATAGAAATACCCTTTAATATGCCCCCTCTCCTTCAGTCTTGTCACCCAGCCAATGTCATCTAGTCAATATTCCACACATTACTAGAAAGATTTTGATAACAGAAAAATCTGATCATTAAAATTCTTTAATGTGTACACATATTAGAAAAATGCTAAACCTTTTTCAAAAATGTGACACTATTCCTGATTTAGTCTCTGTCAGACTCACTAGAGTCACTTATCACTCTCCCCCCTCACCCCATGTGCCTCACATTCCAGTAACAGAGAAATATTCACCACTTCCTCAGTGCCCCACACTCTCTTGCCTTTATGCCCATTGTTTTTCTTCTTCTTTTCTCCACCCCCACACCTTAAAATAGTATCTCTTCCATTTGCCTCAAGAGACACAAAGTTATCTCCTCCAGGATACTTTTTCTAATATTATATGTTCCCATCCCAGACTGTCCCACTCCATCCAGACGGCTTAGGTGTCCAACTACATTTTCCCACAAGACCTTAGGCATTATTATTACCCCACAGCATGCTTTTCATGTTTACTTCTCCACCCCACCCTTGTAGGAAGAAAGTTTTCTGAGGGTTACAATGATATTTTAACATAGTCATATGCTACATAAAGATATTTCAGTCAACAATGAACCACATATGTTTCAGTGGTCCCATAGATTATAATAAATTCCTATTGCCTAGTGGCAGCTACTGTTTGTAACATTGCAGTGCAATGCATTACTCATGTGTTGGTAGCAATACTGGTATAAACAAACCTACTGCACTGCCAGTTATATAAAAGTATAGTACATACAATGAGGTACTATATATAATACTTGATAATGATAATAAGTGACAATGACACTGGTTTATGTCCTACTATGCTTTTCTATGTTTAGATATGTTTAGATACACAAGTACTTACCATTGTGTTATGACTGCCTACAGCATGTTCAGTATAGTAACATGCTGTACAAGTTTGTAGCCCAGGATCAATAAGCTATACTACGTAACCTAGTTGTATAGCAGGCTATACCATCTAGATTTGTGTAAATACACTCTATGATGTTTGCACAATGACAAAATTGTCTAATGACAAATTTTTGAAAATGTATCCCCATTGTTAAACAACACATGAGTACGCTTGTACCTTTAGCAGAAGTTCATCATAAAGTATGTAGCTCAAAAGTTTATGTTGAAATAAAAATAAAGTCAGGGAGAAAAGGAAGAAAGAAAAAAACAAAGGGAGGGAGGGAGGAAATAAAGTGGAACAACAACAAATTCTAAAAATGACTGAGTCAAACCTCCATCTAATGTCCTGCATTTAAAATGTTATTCAGGAAACACATTGAAAGCCTTCTACTCACACATTTGCTCCCTGGAAATCACATGATGATAAGAACTTATATCTTGAGGCACCAAATTCAAGTTCTTAAAAGAAAAACATGTTCTTCTGAAAGTTGTTGAAGCCATGATAGATCTTACATTCAACTATTTTTAAAAGATTTTATATATTTACTTTTAGAGAGAGGAGAAGGGAGGGAAGAAGAGAGTGAAATAAACATCAGTGTATGAGAGATGCACTAACCTGTTGCCTCTCACATGCCACCAGCTGGGGATCTGGCCCACAACTCAGGCGTGTGCCCTGACTGGGAATCAATCCAGAGATCTTTGGTTCAAAGGCCAGTGCTCAATCCACAGAGCCACACCAGCTAGGGCACATTCAACTCTTTTGTTTTGCTTCACCAGCACAGCTGATTGTCTCAGTGGATAATAGTAGCACATGTCTCATTAATGATGGTCAAATTTTTCAAATTTAGATTTTCAGCCCACAACTAACAAAATATTTATAGTGGTGAATTATGTCATCTGTGTACTTTGCAACTTAAGGAACTACTTCAATGATGTGTAACAGAATAGTCTTATGGAAGGAGCTCACAATAAAACCTTTAATGACTTATCTTTGGGATCAAATTTGACACACCCTAAAGTCCTAGAATCAGCGTTGCCAAATACAAGATTGTAGAGTTCATGGTAAGGACACAGCACTTGTTTAAGTGCTATGCTCATCAATCAGGCACAGCTGTCTTGCTAGAATGGGTCACCAGGGTCTGCTATACAGGAATGCATATTCTAAAGTATTTGCCAATCAGTGAAGGCACACCAACTTTCCTGTTCAGCCTGCAAGGGTGGCCTCCCTGTTTCTTTTCAATCAAAGCTGATATCTTGCTAGAAGAAAGTCATTCACATCATCCCCAAAGGAAGTTTAAGATCTTGCATCGCAATTCTTATTACTCACTATTAGACACATGATGATAATTCCAAGAAGTAATTTTTACATACCAGCAAGATTCTCCGGTATAACAAAGTTTTAGTACTGCCCTGGTCTGTGCTGTAACGCAAGAAATAAATTGAATCTAGTTATGCTGGCTCAAAAATAGTGAAGATGTCTTCCACAGTATTCTTTCTCCAGACCTTTTCCCAAAGAGGTCAATGTTACCAGGATTTCCCTAGGATTATGCACATGAATAGTGTAAAAAACAGATCCCACAGAGAAGGAAATTGGGGTAATATGCCAAATGAGTGGCTTGCCTTGGCCAAATGGTTCAGTTAATTGGATCATCATTCCATGCACCTGAATGCTGCAGGTTCGATCCCCAGGCTGGACAAATACCTAGGCTGCGGGTTCAATCCCAGGTCAGGAGAACATACTGATAGATGTTTCTCTCTTACATCAATGTTTCTCTCTCCCTCTCTCTCTCTCCTTTCCCCTTTCTCTAAAAATTAATAAACATATCCTCCTCAGGTGAGGATTTTAAAAAAAGTTTAGAGTAGCTTGACTTCCAGGGGTTGTTAGCAGAGGTCCCAAGGTAGTCTCAGAGGCATTTGGCAGGAAAGATAGTATTATTCTCTCAGGAATCAGTAATTGATCTGAAAATATTTGGAAGCTTGGAATACCTCCTGGGTTTTACCAATCATATTTAAAAAACTCCAGAAACTAGTCTTAAGGAATTCTCCAAATAGTCATCACAACTGAGGATTCTAAAACCTAAGATGAAATTTAGCAGCCACAAGGATACCATAAAGAGTACTTTGGAAAAGGATCTCTACATACTACCTGCAATAAATCAGCTTCTTGCTATTCTGGAGGCACACTTGACTCAATCCAAACTTATAGAATGACAATTTCAGAGTTAATGCAAAAATATTAAATAATTATCATCCAAATGGTACTTATCAATTCAGAATTTACTATTCAATCATTACTTTTTCTAGTTATATGAGACTTTGTTTTCAAAGAATCCAGGAACAGGGCTGCATTTTGAAGATATATTGATTATGTAATCAGACAACATTGCAGAAACGACCATGACTTCCACATTTAATTACATCAGTTACAAGAAGGGAGAAAAGTTACAAATATAAAATCACAATTATTAATGTCTCTTTTTATAGTTGCCAATGTTATGGTATTCACAATAAGACAATATGAATATAATCTACAATCACCTTATTGCTAGGCCAAGCATGAATTTTATTTTAATTATATTTTATTGTTTATGCTATTACAATTATCCCAATGTTTCCACCTTTGCCCCCCTCCAGCACCCCCTGTTACTCCCTCAGGCAGTTCTCACACCATTGTCCGTGTCCATGGATGGTGTGTATACCACGTATGTCAGGAAAAAGTATAGCCATTGTTAATATAACAGGATGGGTTAATGCGACATCAGTGTAATCTGGCAGCCAATGAGTAGACTGGAATGAGCATGTGTGAACAACGATGATTTCACTGTACTAGTCAGTGGGTGTAATAGACACCATTAAGTGAGCATATGTACTGTGTGGCCATTACATGCAGAATGACTGAGAAAATAGAGAAAGAAATCTACACCAGACTTTGTGTTAAGTTTGAACATTCCTCAATGGAAATCATTTGGATGATTCAGAAGGCGGCAGCTATAGACAACTGGTGAGTGGCAGCTTCATCACAATATCCCTGCTCAGGAATCACATATCATGCAGAACTTTCTGAGAAACATTAAGTCACCCAGGTGACTCAGCCTAACTTTTGTCCAGATTTAGCACGCTGCAGCTTCTGACTTTTCCCAAAACTAAAATCATCTTTGAAAGGGAAATGATTTCAGACTGTCAATGAGACTCACAAAAATATGTCAGGGTGGCTGATGGTGATTGAGAGAACTGTGTGAGATCTCAAGATGCTTAGTTTTAAGGGGACTGAAACATCATTATCCTAGCTACAATGTTTCTTATATCTTGTATCGTCTTCAATATGTGTTTCTACTTTTTATAGTACATGGATGGATACTTTCTGGACAGCCCTCATATGTTCTTTCTCTAATCCTTTCACCTTCTTTCAAGCAGTCCTCACCTCCTCTCTCCCTTTTTACAGCTGTCAGTCTGTTCCATGTTTCTATGTCTCTATTCTATTTTTCTCATCATTTTATTTTATTCATTAGATTCCACATATAAGTGAGATCATATGGTATTTGTCTTTCATTGATTAGCTTATTTCACTTATTACAATAGTCTCTAGGTCCATTTAGGCTGTCCCCCAAAAGTAAGAGTTTCTTCTCTTTTTTTTTTTGCTGTATAGTATCTCATTGTGCAAATGTACCATAACTGTTTTATTCACTTATCTACTAATGGACGTCAGGCTGTTTCCAGATTTTGACTATTGTAAATAACACTGTATGAATATAGGGATGCATATATTATTTTGAATTGGTGTTTCAGGATTCTTAAGATATATTCCAAGTAGGGGAATCTCTGCATCAAAATGCAGTTCCATTTTTAATTTTTTGAGGAAATTCCACAGTGTTTTCCACAGTGGCTGCACCAGTTTTCATTCCCACCAACTGTGCAAAAGGGTTTCTTTTCTTTTCTTCACAATCTTGCCACCACTTGTTGTTTGTTGATTTATTGATAATAAACTCAATGTGAGTAGAGGGAAGGAAATAATCAAGATCAGTGTGAAAATAAAAGATTTAAAAAACTAAAAGACTAAAAGACTAAAAAAAATTTCAAAAGATCAATGAATCCAGGAGCTAGTTCTTTCAAAAGATGAACAAAATTGATGAGCCATTAAACAGATTTATCAAGAAAAAAGAAGAGTCAAATAAGTAAAATCAGAAATGAAAGAGAAGAAGTAAAAACTGATATCACAGAAATACAAAGTATTGTAAGATAATACTATGAACAGCTACATACTAAGAAATTAAACAACATGGGTGAAAATGAATAATTTCCCAGATACACACAACCTTCCAAAATTGAATCAGGAATAATCAAAAAACTTGAACAGACTGATAACAATGAATGAGATTGAAGTAATAATAATAATAATAATAATAATAATAATAACTCCCAGAAAATAAAGTGCTGGGTAGGATGACTTCACAGGTGAATTATACCAATCATTCAAAGAAAAAATGACACCTATTCTTCTCAAACTGTTCCAAAACATTCAAGAAGAGAAAAGACTTCCAAGTTATTTTTAAAAGTCCAGTATTATCCTAATTCCAAAACTAGATAAAGATACAATAAAGAAAGAAAATTGTTGTCCAATATACCTGCTGAACATAGATGCTAAAATGCTCAACAAAATATTAGCAAACTGGATCTAGCGATACATTAAAAAGTTCACACACCATGATTAAGTAGGGTTAATCCCACAGATGCAAGGTTAGTAAATATTCACAAATCAATAAGTGTGATACATCACATAAACAAAATGAAAGATAAAAATCCCATGATCATATCAATAGATTTAGAAAAAACATTTGATAAAATCCAGCACCTATTTATGATAAAAACTCTCAGCAAAGTGGGAAAAGAATGATCCCACTTTGTTGCAGTGTGCTGCAACATAATAAAGGCCATATATGAAAAACATACAGCCAACATCATACTCAATGGGCAAAAATGTAAAAGTGTTTCCCTTAAGATGAGGAAAAGACAGGCATGTCCAATTGCACCACTCTTATTCAACATAATACTGAAAGTCTTAACTATAGCAATCAGACAAGAAGAAATAAAAGGCATCCAAATTGGAAAGGAGAAAGCAAAACTGTCATATTCACAGATGGCCTGATATTGTACATAGAAAGCCCTATAGACTCTTTCAAAAGACTACTACCCCTAATAACTGGATTTTGCAAAATAGCCAGGTACAAAATCAAAACTCAGAATCAATAGCATTTTTGTTCACCAATAATGAACTAACAGAAAGAGAAACTAAGAATTTAAACAATCCCATTCACTGTTGCAATAGCAACAACAACAAAAAATAAGTTACATAGTAATAAATTAACCAAGGAAGTAAAAGACCTACACTCAAAAAACTATAGGACACTAAAGAAAGAAATTGAGAAAAATACCAATAAGTGGAAGCATATACTGTGTTCATGGATTGGAACAATTAACAGCATTAAAATGTCTATATTACCCAAAGCAATCTACAGATTAAATGAAATTCCTATTAAAAATATCAATGGTATATTTCACAGATCTAGAACAAATATTCCAAAAATTTATATGGAACCAAAAAAGACCTTAAATAACCTCAGCAATCTTGAGAAAGAACAAAGTTGGAGGGATCACAACACCTGATACCAAACTATGTTAGAAAGCCACTATAATCAAAAAGCCAGGTACTGGCATAAGAGCAGACATATAGATCAATGGAGCAGAAGAGAGAGCTCAGAAATAAACCCATGCCTTTATGGTCAACTAGCATTTGACAAAGGAGGCAAGAGCACACAACCAAGTAAAGAGTATGCAATGGAATAAATGGTGTTGGAAGAACTGGGCAGCTACATGAAAAAAATGAAACTAGACCACCAACTTACACCATACACCAGAATAAACTCAAAATGGGTAAAAGACCTAAATATAAGTCATGACACCACAAAAATCCTAGAGAAAAACAAAGGTATTGAAATTTAAGTTATCTTGCATAGCAATATTTTTGCAAATATATCTCTTAGGGCAGAGGAAACAAAAGAAAAAATAAACAAACAGGACTACATCAAATTAAAAAGCTTCTGCACAACTAAATAAGCCATCATCAAAATAAAAAAAGAACCAACTATATGGGAGAACATATTTGCCAATGACACTTCTGACAAGTGTTTATTGTTGGGGCCTTGGCTTGCTGATGCAGTCAGCTCAAGAGGCTGCACTCACCAGCATAACAGGATGTTGCGGTCAGAGCAGCCAGCATTGCCTCCTAGTTTGTCTCCTAGGGGCATCCGTAGAGCACGGGAACCAGCTACCAATCAAGGTACTGATCATGCACTGATCACGCACCTAACTGACCAATCACTAACAAGAGCACGCGGTGAACACGCACTGGGGCAACCTATCAGGGCTACTTTCCCTTTCCCGTCCCTATATAACCTCCCCGCTTAAATAAAAATTTTGCAGCTTGAACAGAATTCAGTCTTGCTGCCATTCTTCGCGCCTCTTGTTCCCATCTGTATTCATCCATTTCAGGTAGACTCGGGACCCCCGTTGACTGCTCCACGGGCTGGAGCAGTTTATATTCTAAAACATATAAAGAAATTATATAACTCAACACTAGGGAGACAATCTGATTTAAAAAATGGGCAAGGACCTGAGTAGACATTTCTCCAAGGAGGACATGCAGATGGCCAAACACATATGCAAAAATGCTCAACATCACTAATCATCAGAGAGATGCAAATTAAAACCATAAAGAGATGAATTTTAAAACCAGCAATAATTTTAAGCTATTTAATAACTCTTGAATTTGCACTTTGTTTTCAGTTACAAGAGTAATCACTTTTTCACCTATAAGAGTAACACTTTCTGTGGCTCTGACCTCACTAAGAATAAACCTGACATCTGGAAAGCACAACAGCCCTTGATGCATGGTGTTTAGGCCATACCAATGAAATCAGAAAGATATGATGGTGGCCAGAGGAATGTGGTTGTTTGTGCTCTGTAGCCAGGGCTGTGAATCACTGTGGTCAATGAACAGCACTGTGTTAAATACAGTGATGAAAGTGAGCAAAGTATAATTATTCCTTGCCCTTAAAATTTTTCCTTAGGGGAATAATACAACTAGCAGGTAGTGTATATCTTTGGAGTGTCTACCTACTCGTTTCTCGCTTCCATGAAACTTCTCTACCTACGGACTGCCACAGGAGTGGTTTTAGGCAACTGTTTGTACCAAAATCCCTGCTTCTGACAACCACACTTAAAAAACAGAGGACGGGATATATAGCACAAGATGAGAAGACCAAATCACTGAAAATTTGGACTTAAAATCATAAAAGTCTAATTCAGTTATCTGGAGGTAGTTGTGCTGAAAGAAAGATGAAATGATATAGCAGGACAATTTGTCAGAAAGAAAAAGGAAGAATGTGAAAGTATGTAATCCTGGGGAAGAGATGGAGGGGTAATGTATGACCCTGAGTACTGGAGACAGAGAGCTGCCTAGGCTCCTTACAGATCCAGTTTATACCCTGAAAGGGCCCATTTCTGGGACTCTGTAGGTTCACAATACATTTTCCTTATTTTGACCTAGTTGAGTGGATCTCTGTTCCTCTTTCCTCTTCATATTCTAGATCCCAGTGCAATTCCCACCTGATTTGTGAACACTCATACATCCTTACTTTGTTTTGTGAAAATAATAAAACCAATACAAACTCAGATAAATGGGAAAACAAAGAGTGCCGAAGTGGTCTGGGAGGTTTAACAAAACAGCTGGGATCTGAACTGGGACCGAGAAGATGGAGAGGAGAAAGTAGCTCCATCCAAGTGAGAAAAAAAGAAAGCACAAAGTCACAGAGACAGAAATGCATCAAAGGAGACTGGCACCTATATGGAAGTACAGGGGACCCTGGAAAATTAATTTAGTTCCATGGGATGAATCAGATTGAAAGCTAGCAATACTAAATCAATAATCTTCGAACTTCCAGTCAAGATGGAAGTGTAAGTAAATACAGCTTGCCTCCTCACACAACCACATGAAAATTGCAACTAACCTATAGAACAACCATTACCCACAACTGTCAGAAATCAAGTTGAATGGAAGTCCAACAACTATGAAATTAAAGAAACCTCATCCATCCAGACTGGTAGGAGGGGAAAAGATGCAGACAGGCTGGTCCCACACCCATGTGTGGTGAATAAAAATTCAGGAGGGATATCTTAGGAGTGGGAGGACCCAGCCTCAGACCAGGCTCCCCCTCCCAGTGCAGGTTTCTAGTGCCAGAAAGATAAGTTCTCATAACTTCTGGCTGCAAAAAGCAGTGGGAATTGAGTCAATGCAAGAAATTCTTGGAGTCCGAAGCAGTTCCTTTGAAAGAACTTGCACATGGATTTACTCAGACTTAATCCCTCTGAGCTCCAGCACCAGGGTAACAGCTTGAAGGGTACCAGTAGCATATGGGGAGGACTTGAAGTGTCTGCATCAAGCTAAGAGTTAGGGGACAGCTTTCTCCCAGACAGAAAGGTGGGAAGAGGCCATTGTTCCTTTTCTGAACCTTCCCCCAACAAAGACATAGAGCCTGCAGGTGGCTGCCATTTCTGGGATAACTGTAGTAGAATAATTAATAAAATATAATTAAACAAAAATCAATCAATCAATGTCTTCTTCTCTTTCGTTTTTCCTTGCAGGTAAAAAGTCCTAATTCTTAGTAATTTTTAAAAGAATTTTCAATTACAGTTGACATTCAATATTACTTTGTGTTAGTTTCAGGTGTAGAGTATAGTGCTTCCATATATAATTTACAAAGCAATCCCCCCAATAGTTCTAGTATCCACCTGGCACCAGACATAGTTATCACAATATTGTTGACCTATTCCCTATGCTGTACTTTACATCCCCATAACTGTTTTGTAACTACCAATTTGTACTTCTTAATTCTTTCAACTTTTTCACTTAATCCCACTTCCATCTTGCAAACCCTCAATTTGTTCTCTGTATCTATAAGTCTATTTCTATTTTCTTTGTTTGTTTATTTTGCCCTTTAGATTCCACATATAAGTGAAATCACATGGCATTTGTCTTTCTCTATCTGACACTTCATTTAGCATAATACCCTCTAAGTACATCCATGTTGTCACAAATTGTAAAATTTCATTCTTTTTATGACCAAGTAATACTCCATTTTATACCGTATGCACCACTTCTTTCTTATCCGCTCATCTATTGATAGGCACTTGGGTTACTTCCACATCTTGGCTCTTGGAAATAACACTGCAATGACTGTAGGAGTTCATATATCTTTTTAAATTAATTTTGTAATTCCTAGCACTTTTAATATATTCTTTCTAAACTCTTAAATGCATCCATTCCTCCTCATTATTATAGGGGGAAATGCACTAATAATAACAAACTGAAACTAATAAACAAAAGAAAAGCATTGATAGAAACACAATTGCTTTCCAGTTTCTGTCAAAAATAATGTTTTGTACACATGAATGGAAATTATGACCTGTTTTACTCTCTCTGCATAATTTGTCATGACTTAGTTATTTGGGGAATGTCTTACTTCTATTATCAAAATAGTTTTTAAAATTATGTATAACTTAGTCTTAGAATTAACTAGAATTAAAAAGCATTTGGAGTAATATTAAAAAAATGCTATGAATGCTGCAATGGTATTTACCATCAACGAGAAGAATGAGAGTAGGGTTTTCAGTATTAGAAAGTCTTTTCAATTCAAGCACTTTCCCACCAGTGATATAGAACTAGAAGAGTCCAAGTGTGAAGCCACAGGCAAGGTTGGCAATCAGGCAAAACATATCACTGTACTATCCTTGGCTTAAGCTCCGCCAGTGGTCCTGAGACTGAGTCTGCCCAGCTCACTTTCAGTGACCTTGCTGGCATATCTACATTCAGTATCTTCCTATGTATACTAAATCTGGTCTTTAAGTTAGAGACAACCCAAGCTGGGTGGGCTCCTAGAGGTTAGCCAACATTTTGCTAAAAAGAAAACTAAAATGGAAGTTTATTGGGATTAAGGAGGATAGCTTTAAAAATTATTTTTTCTTCTAGCTCATATCTCCATCACATAACTGAAGTGACTTTTAGAAGTCTCACATTCTTTTTCCCTTAGAAAGCAGGCAGGAATTGCGTGTGCAAAACCAGCCTTCTGCATACGCCAAGCAGTGTTTGTATATATTGCAGCGTATCCAAGCAAGGCCTTTTTAACTTTCCATCCTACGGACAGAGCTGTACTTTCCTGAATGGCAGCCAGGAAAAAACTTAGAGATTTGGCAGGAAGACTGTGGGAAGCCTGGTGCAACACCAGCCTGGGATCTGGAGCAGAGGCTTTCTACAAAGGCAGAAAAGTGCAACACCGCCCTTTGTTTAGCTCTACATAGGAGTACAAATGGAGACCCCAGATTACAATCAGGCCCTATTGTGTAAACTTGGGGTTTCCACACCGTACAGCATTTTTGGCACCAAGTGGCTTTTTTTTTTTTTTCAGCTGGAAAACCAATTAGCATTCTTTTTATATCTGGGTGTTAATACTTGGGACTTAGAGCAAATTTTTGGCCACTAGCCCACATGTCTGTAGTCTCTTGGGCAATGCCTGACATATTAAGATAAAACTGTTACTTCATGTTTTGCTACAAAGAGAAAACAAAAACTGTTTCCTGCTCTTATTAATTGGATGAAGTCAATTTCCACATTTAACAAATAAAAAGGTAGACATAATCAGGGTGTCAACCCAGGGCTCTTATCTCTCCCCAAGCTTGTTCCTCTGTAGAAATGTGAGGGGCAAGAACTATCAGGTTCTGACTAAGCTTTCCTTCTCTTGAAAAAAAATCGTTATGGTCAACAGAAGCCTCAGTCCAGTGGATGGGCTCCGACCACCACAGGGTCACTCTTTGGCCTCTGTGGCATTTTTGCAGGACAAGTTTGCACGATGTGATTTACCTGGGGGAAAGAACTGTTGGGAGATTCCAGCCCTGACAAACGGATTAGTCATAACAGTTAAGAGGGCACTGCCCAGTTTGAAAGAAATAAACAGAGCCAAATATTTCCCTATCTTGAAAGCAGAGCAAAGTAAAGTTCACACTCTAGGAATGTAGTTTATGATTAGAGAAAGCCATATCTGGACTGCTGTTTCAGAATTTCTGAGTGCGTGGAGAAGAGGAGGAAAGGACATTTAAATTGTCGTGGAAGGTGCCCATCCCTCATGATAAACAAACCTTGCCATAGAAACACAACTTAATGCTACAGGTCAGAGGAATGTGGCCCCAGCAAGCAAGTCTACAACTTTGGAAAATCTGCAAGATGATGCAAATATTTAAATATTTAGAAGGAAAGTGGTAAAACAAACAGAAAAGAAACTCAGCAGTCTGACTGCGTTTGAAAGACAAAAATACGTTGGACACAAAAAAACAGTTTGGGTGCAATTACAACAGTGTTTTTGTTTTGTTGGTACTAAATGTACAGCTCTTTGCCAGAAATGGCCTGAGGGGTCTGCTGCTCCCTTCAGGACTTTCTTTGTAAGTAATGGGTGGTAGTGTCCTTAAATAAAAATACACTTGAAAGACTTCTTTAAAGAATTTGTACAGAACATTTTCTTTGCAACAAAATTTATTATGGAGCTATATTACTTAATAAGGGGTTATGTTCTGAGTCATGTGGAAACGTATTATCTAATTTTTCTTTCTTGTTGCTATGTTTGTTATAAAAAACAGAAAATAATCCTCTGTAATAATAATGTAAAGGAGTGATTAGAAAACATCCAATCTTGCACAGAAAAAAAGAAGCATTAGCATCGAGGTACTAGGCATCAGAAATCACCCATTTCCCTATGCATAGGTTGAAATATATCCAAATTTGCCAGTACAGTCTCAGTTTACTCCAGCTGTCCAGGTTTAATGACTAATAGGGTCCCTTTCACTCACAGAGGTGGTTTGGATAACAAATAATTTAGTGATCCTACTCCTACACAGAGACCAAGGGTCGTCTGCCTTTTCTCCACAAAAACTAGTCTAACACTCTGCCAAGATCAGAACCTGAAATCAACATTAAAAAGGAGGGAAAAGAGAATTGTTGCCATTTCGCAAAGAAGAACCCTCAACGGTATGGCTTCACATTGAAGAAGCATAGAAAGACCATGAACAAAATCAACTCTGCTCCTGCTGGGCAGAGGAGAGAAACTGTCCAGCCACAGAGGCAGCCTTCAAGAGTGCCTGTGTGTTCCCCACTAGATTATAAACCAAAGTCCAAACAAGTGTTTCTTTGTAAAACCCTGGAAGACAGGCGGTATTTTATATTTTTATTTTATTTTATCTTATCTTTTTGTGTTATTTTATTATTTTATTTTTGAAGAAGGAAACTTTATTCAGTGCAAATAGCTCAACAGTAATACAGAATCGCTGTGAAAACAGCACTGCTCTGTAACAATTCTAGAGCCAGGCGCTTCTGGGGCCCGGCCCCTCACAGTATAGGCAGCTCTGCTCTAGATGGTCTGCTCCACTCTGCCCTGGAGAGAGGTCTTCAGTGTTCCCATTCTAGCCAAGAAAACGCAGTCTTCACTATTTGGTGGAAAGTGTGCTTTCAGAGCCAGAGAGGGAGCTGGTTTGTATGGATAGCAGTCCCTTCCCCTTGAGTGATCCATCATCACACAAATGAGGACTCTGAATCCTCATAGTTTGGACCAAAGACACTGCTCCTGATTGGTCACATTAGAACTGCTCTGTTTGGTCAGAGCTACGCAGCTCCCGTGGGATAGCGAAAGTCTCAGTCCTATTGGATGAAACCTCTTTATAAGGCCTGGAACCTATAAACTTTAGGAACTTCTTTGTAAGGCCTGCCTCACTTGGTGGAAACACGGGGCAGGCAGGCAGGCAGACAGGCAGTCTAGCGCAGAGGCTTCTCTGTGAAGCGCGGTTTGCATGACAGGCCCCTACACAGCAATGGCTCCTAGACTCTGTTTTTAAAAAAAATTGAGCTCAGTTAGCTACCAAAAGCCCTTCTTAGGTGTGTTCTTCTCAGGGTTCACATTTCAGAATCTGTCCACAGACAACATTAATGATGGATCAGGCCTATTTTTCCTGTGTCAGTGTCAGAGTAGCTTGGCTATCTGCTCTAGTGCCATCCAGGCCTTCGGTGGGACTCCTATGTTAGGGCGGTAGCCAGTAGAGGAGCTAGAGCCATTTGCTTATGAGAGGTCTCTCAGGCATCTGCTAAATTCAAAATTCACAGTTTCTTATAAAAGCAGCTAAAACAACTTCGGAACGATTAAAGAACAAAGGCACTTAATATTGCAAGAGAAATCATGGGTAATTAACAAAATGTATATTAGTATCAGGAGTAGAGTTTCCAACCATCGTGAATTACACAAATGGAGGGGATACAGTGGCTTGGTGGATCATTTCTATCCTTCATGCAAACATTACTCCAGTTTTTATAGGAGGTTTCAAATATTTGGTTATACAGATAATCAATGGTTTGATAATGAAATATAGTGAACAGATTAGAATGACAATAATGAAACAATTTGCAATCCAGGCCTTAAAATAGCTCCAAGCCCAGCTGGGAGTCAACAGGAAATGTCAGAAAATTTAATTCTAACCAACCATTGACACTAGAAGCAAAAATGGAATGCTCCTTAAAGGATCTGGAAAGGTTAAGGAGTTTAATTGCATCTAATTCTACCTGGGAGGAAATATTTATCCAGGTACACCAGGAAGTATTGACTATGGCACAAACTCCTTCTTGGTCTGAGCACATAACCAGGGGTGACCCTCTTGTCGAGTACTACTTGTGCTCAAAAGTTTAAAGATGTGTATGAGGCCCAAATGGCTCTGGAAGTTGAATGAGCAATTTGATGGTTCTAGGTAGCTTCAGATTATATCTAATTAAACAGTACTAAGGCCACTCCATGAAAATGCAATTCATCTCCTGAAAACCCTGCTAGCAAGTCAATGCCATAGAAAGGCCACGAGAGTTATCTTCATAAACAGAGGGATTCTCATTAGGGTATTAATCTACTATTGATAATGCACTGTTTTCCTCTGACCAGAACTTGGAAGGGCAGGTGTTACCATTTTGAGAATGGTAAAAGAGGATGTCAAGTGACCCAGAAGGCATTGTCCAGACAGTCTTTAGCTCTCTAGACAGTCAAATGCCCTAGGCTGATTCACATGTGGGGGCACAAAGGTGCCTGTAAGGGTCGGCTCATTTATGGGTTTATTAACATGAAGGCACTTCCCACTAGATTATATACCAAATCCAAACAAGTATTTCTTTGTCACATTCTGAAGGTAGGCAGTAATTTTAAAAGCAGACATGCATGCTGCCTCTTATTGTCCCTTGCCACCTAGAATGTATTGCTTAGATTTTCCAAATCAGAAAATATTCAGAGATTTCATAGTGCCACCAGCTACACTGCTGGGCTGCAGCTATGTGGATCAGAGTGGAAATGCTTTGATCTCTTTTACATCTAAGTTTAACTGTGGCATAAGCCCAAAAGGTGGACTAATTTTGGAAACTTCCCCTGTACACTTTTATGTAAAGATAAAAGAAACCCTTGGAAGCATAAACAGAAGATGTATTTCTGTAGGCCTAACAGCCACCACATCAAATGAACAAGACTGTAGAAGTTGTGCTGAACATTAGGTTGGATTTCATCAGCTCTACTCTGCTCCCTTAATCACTGGCAGCCAATAAGATGACTTCCTTCCTTTGTAAAGACATAAAGATAAAACAACATTAAAGAACTTAGAAAGGGAAAAAATTATTTCTGCACAGTGCCTTTCATTTTCACATGAAATTTTAAAAATTGAAAAATATGTGTGTGTTTTTTTAACTTAGGAAGTTATTAACACTAGCTTTGGGGTTCAGTAGTTCACAGTTCTCACACATGCTCTGTGAATATGTGGATGATAGGAGATGTGGGAGCAGTCATTCTCCTGACCTCCTGTGTTTCGAGGGGATAGAATTTTAATAAGGACCTTAGAGCTTGCTAAACTCAGTTAGAAGGCAACACAAGTCCCCATGGGAAGCGAGTTTGGAGCTCCAAAGAGGAATCTTGAATTGCCAATGATCTTTGCACTATGCAAATTCTTCAGTGGGAATCAAATGAGAGCAACTTGAAGCTCAGAGGGGTTTAATGTAGCTTATTTGATCTCATGATCAGAGCTACAGCCCATTCCAGCATAGCCAAAGGGCAGTGGCATTCTAAAAGTGGAGAGGTGGTCTCTTTATAGAGAAACACATCTGAGTACACAAAGGCAGTTTAGCTAGATATAAATTGTATAGATTCTGAGCAAAGGACCTGGGTACAATATTGCCAAAGCAGCGTACTCAATGGGAAGAAAATTCACACCACTGGAATGAGAGATTTCTGGCCTAACCTTGCCAGTATCTAAGGAGACGAATGAGTTTCTTGAAGGGCTCTTGGGACACACAGGACCTGACTAAAAGAATATGACATGGCTTAAACATACCAAGTTGGCTGACTAACTTATGATTTGGCCAACAGATATAA
Source organism: Carollia perspicillata (assembly GCA_004027735.1). Lineage (NCBI taxonomy): Eukaryota > Metazoa > Chordata > Mammalia > Chiroptera > Phyllostomidae > Carollia > Carollia perspicillata. Next base: position 484 of record PVKM010027303.1, on the reverse strand, counting down.
GCCAACCAGGCCACTGCTAGGCAGAGCTGATGGAAGGTAATGCAGAAAATTAAAGAATTAAAAAGTCTTAATATGCTTTTTAAGCATTAGAAGTAACACTCTGAAATACTTCCTGTGATTCATCAGGTTGGATTATGGTATTCATTTGTTTCCTAAAAATATTTATTAATGTTTATTTTATAAATCAAATTATTATTTTTTGTTTGTGTTCTTACACTGTTGGCTTAAAAGTTGAGGGAATAGTACCACCCTATTTGGATTTACAGTGGTAAAGTTTCCCCACGTTTCTGGATAAGGGGATGTGACTTAAGCATGAGAAATATGAAATTTCCATTGAAGATTTCTGGCCATCTCAGATGTCAGGATTCCACATAAAGCTTGGGAATACATTAGATCATACATAAAACTCCCTCCAGCAATGTAATTTTCATAACAAGAATCTGAACATTCTTTTTTTTCTTTTTTTTATTGTTATTCAAGTACA
>PVKM010027302.1:0-18844 GCA_004027735.1 Carollia perspicillata | reverse complement strand
GGGTTTAAGCTCAGGGCCCCCTTCCCTTTATTCACAGCGCTGGGCGGGAGCACTCGGGCCTGCGCAGCTGGGAAAGTTCCTGGCAAAAAGCACCAGTCCTCTTTCTATTTCCCAGAACTGGAGCTCCCATTAAACTGGTTTTCTGGAAAACGAAAGGTTCGTTTTAGTTTTTAATGGGTGAGTTTCTTTTTTTTATTATTGTATTTTTCAGGTTTACTGTGGTATAATTGATAAGTAAAATTGTGAAATACTTAAAGTGTACATTGTGGTGGTTTGGTACACATCGACATTGTGGAGGATTCCCCGCATCTAGTCAATTAACATATTTACACAAGTGATTGTCTCAAGATCAGAGAGCCCAGGCACAGCTTTAAGATCATCTTGTCTAATTCCTGGGCCCCCCTTTTTTAAATTATTTTTTATGAGGGCCACTGGAATACTAAGAACAAGGAGAGCTGTGAGATCCCAGAGGGTTACAGTTAATAAAAATTTTCAAGGAAATGAAAACCTAAAAACTTTTATTTTAACTTTATGTCCATTACAAAATAGAGAAGAAATCAGAGAATAAATACATATTTAAAACAAAGCAACTAAATTAGGTAAATTAATATTTATTCAGAATAACTTTAATGGTATTCGTTATTCCCGAACTTCAAAAAATTCCATCTGATACAGGAGTTGCTGAAAAGGCCACAGACATTGATGTAGTTGGTTATTCAAAACTTTAACGCCTGGGCTTTATTTGAAGTTTAAGAAAAAAAAATGAGTACCCAGAAACAGGGCTAAGATGTGAGCTTATACATATTTTATTTTATTTAATATTACTTTATTTTATTTTATTTAAAGATTTTATTTATTTATTTTTAGAGAAAGGGGAAGGGAGGAAGAAAGAGGGAGAGAAACATCAGTGTGTGACAGAAACATCAGTGTGCAAGAGAAATATCAATCAGTTGGCTCTCCCAAGCCCCTAACTAAGGACCTGGCCTTCATCACAGGCATGTGCCCTGACTAGGAATTGAACCGGCAACCTTTTGGTTTGCAGGACAACAAAGGTTTGCAGGATGACACCCAAACCACTGAGCTACACCAGTCAGGACCTTGTAGGTATTTTACAAATAAGACTTTACATCCCAGAATTACAACTTACTATGAATTCTGTCATCTATACTTGATTCGTCAAAAACAAACAAACAAACATCACCCATTCCCAGCCCGAACTGCCTGAACTATAATCAGCTCATGTAATAAAACAGGTTTCATTCATTCAGCAAATATTTGAGTCCCTACTGTCTGCTGGCAATGGAAAGCAAGAAGTAGCCAGGCACCCTCCCTTGCCTTGAGAAGCTTACTGTCCAATGGAGAACATGAATAAGCATCCATATATTTAGAACAAGCATGGGGCCCTAAGCCTGAGGGACTCTAGGGCAGAACTCTGATGTCTGAAGTAGAGGTGAAGTCGTCTTTAGGAACGGAACCGTAGTACACAAAGGCAGGTAGTATGAGACAGACAGAGGAAGCAATTACTTCGGCGTGACTACAGCGCAAATGGAGAGGAGGGCCGAGAGGGCGCAGTTGAACGGGTGGTCCCGAACATAACATTCTGAATTAATAAACGGTGGGTATGCCTTTTCCCCCGTTCTACAAAAATACCTAAGCTCCTTAATTGCATTCGAAATGCATTCTGCAGGGATAAAATGTAATTTCTTTCCTAGTTCTGTTTGGCTGCATATTTATTTAAGTAATCATTCTCCTTGGACAGCAGTAAATGACAGAAACATGAATTTTGGACAAGTGTCAATGACAGCTGGATCATAAATCATGTAGCAATTAGCCGCCTTTATGGGTTGACATACAGTGGCTGAGTGTGGGGAATGCTGAATACATGAGAATAAATCCCAGACCTGCTCTGGAAGGTCAGTTTATTCCTCTGTGAAATCGAGGGGTGTTGAGTGTCTGGACAGTCTGGGAGGAGGGGGCTGTATGGTGGACCTGGAGAGCCCTCCCACTGCGGGTGAACTGAGTGTTTATGTCCTGCCTCTTTTTTCCGGTGCACCCTCAGAAACCTCTGTGCTGGCTCGAACGGTGCTACAGTCTGTTGGGTGTGAGAGGTCAGTGGTGCACTGAGTCTGTAGCCTCTCAGGGCCAGGGTCTGGAATCAAAGGAGGGCAGCCCCTTTCCTGGGCCTGCCAACTGTCAGCACCTTATTTACCGAGACACAGCTCCCCGAGGCAGCCAGCAGCCCACTGACAAACAAACCAGTTCCGCCCCAGGTGGGCCCCGAGGCACAGGTCATCGACTTGTGTCTTTGCTCTGCCTCTACTGACAGACTCTGGATCCTGAGAGGTTTCTTCTCACCAACTGAGCAAATCATGATTTATTAGAGACTTTAAGGAACCTCCAGGTCTTTAAAATGACTTTCAGGCTTCTTTGTCCTGGATATTTTTAATGATAGGTAAAAATATCTATTCTCAGAGTATATGAGATAAAAATATTTGCCCTGAGGGGACTGAACTCTTGATTTGGCTAAATCTTCATTCTAAAGAGTATATCTTAAGTGAAAATACAGTGTTAAATGAAATTATAGTCTGATAAATTCACTGTGAAATAGTCTATTTTCTCTGCTGTAATACTTTTTATGCAGAGTTAAAATAAAACAAATGAAAAAGGTGAACTTAGTAAATGGAGGGAAAGAACAAAGAAGCAGAAAACAGATACTTATTCTGAGACTGAGGTCTGTGCTAAGAATAAGGTGGTTGGCAAGACGATAAAAAAGCTAGCTGTTATTTCTCCTGAACAACAGGAAAGTCAGGAAGGTACACCTTGGCCGAAGGGGTCAAGAGACTGACTCCTTCGGCCAGATCTGGGAGGAATTCCTGCTCTCTATTAGTTTTTCTTTACTAACCTTTTGATTATCTGCTGTTAAACACACCTGACACTGAAACATTGCTTGTGCTTGTCAATTTATCACCATAACTGTAAGATGGGCACTATTACTGTCCTCACTTTGCAAATGAAGGAACTGAAGCTCAGAGAGACCAAGAGACTTGCTCAGCATCACACAGCTGGAGAGTTGCAGAGCCTAAAGGTGAACCCTTGTCAGTCTGGCTCCAAAACCTGCCTTCTGGACTCTTAAACCATATGGTAAATTTTCTTTAGTGACAATGCCGAATTCACTAACAAGTGAGATATCACTTCTATGTAAGGTATCCCCAGTACCGCATTGAACCCTAAACTATTTAACAAGATCCGGGGACGGAGGGAATAGCAGGGCCTGGGTCCCTAAAACTAACACCACTTCAAAGCACTTTGTTTCAAGGGTGTTTCACATTGTTACCTCATTAATGAACGACGGCCACCAATCGAAGAGAACAACAATCTGCCCACCCCGTCCCCTCATTTGACCCAACTTACTCCATGGAATCAATGATTTTTTTGGGCTCCACAGGGCATGGATAGATGACTTCGTCAATGTGCTTCAGGTTACAATGTGAAAAGGCAGTGGAGATGTGTATGAAGGCTTCGAGCTTCGGCATCTGACTGGCCATGAGCAAGAGCTTCTGGGTGGCAGTGACGTTAAGCTGCACGGCATGTCTGGAGAAAATTAAGCACAAGGAAATACAGCTAGCCTGTACCGTGCTTCATGGTTTCGAAGTCAGGGTCAAGCTGGCCTAGAATCATGACTATCACTTAACATTGCTCTGAAGTTCCAGCCTTCTAGTTAGGAAAATAAAATTAACGAGTATAAATGTGGGTTTGTGGGCAGTCACAAACCCAATGTCAGATTATATAACTGTATATCTAGAAAACAAACAGAAGCAGCTAAAATGAAATCTGGGATAGACAATAAGGCAATTCAGTAAGGTGTCCGTTCCTAAAAGCTATGCAAAAAAAAAAAAAAAAAAATCACTAGCTTTCTTGTATGGAAATGACCATGAAAGAATAGAATAGAAGAGAGGCACACATTTAAAGTCTAACATTTAAAAATATATCAAATTAACAATAAATGAATAGACACTATAATTTAAAAATGATAAAACTTCATTACGGTCATGACAAAAAATTGAATAAATGGAAGGACATACATTGTTCTTGGATAGGAACGACCAATGTTTTCAATGTGCTAAAGTTTTTCTAAATGGATCTACATGTTCAATGTAATCCCAATCAAATTTCCAACCCTTTTAAAAACGTGGTAAAATTATTGTAAGTTTAATCAGGAAGTATAAGCAGGTGAGAATAGTCAAGAAAATCCTATTTACAAAGAATAATGTGTGAGTACTTGCCTAATAAAATAAAATTACAGTAATGAAAGTACTATGATGTTGAAAAAGGAAGTCTAATAATGAAACTAAATAGTTGAAAATGGGGATTTAATGTTTCCTTTGAAGTAAAGAGCAAAAATAAATCATTTAATGTTTCAGAAATAACCATCTGTTGGGAATTAATAAAAAAAGCTCACTCTATTTTTATACCTACATCACTCTTCTTTTTATAGAACTTCCCCCACTATTCACCCCTGCTTATAGCTAAATAAATTTTAAATGGGTCAAAGGTTGAAATATGAAAATAAAACAAAAACACTACAAGAGTTTTCAAACAATTTCATAGCTAGTAAAAACAAGGTTGATAACAGATGGTGAACTGTTAAAATACTTGGAACCTTATGAAAAAAAAAACAAAGAATTGCTAAGTCTTTCAAGAAATCTTAAAATTTACAAGAAAAAAATGCCACAAAAGAAAAATAGGCAAAAACCATGGATAGATATTTCACAAAAGAGTAAAATGCCAACCACCATCTAAACATCTTTAAGCTTTCTGATTATCAAAGAAATAAAAAATCAAAACATATAATGTCATTTCCATGATCATACTGACAACATTAAAAAGAATTAAAGAATCACAATCCAGTGTTATTGTAGGTGTCAGAAACGAGCATTCATATGCATAGGGACAGAGTAAATTGAGATAGCACCTCTCTGGAGAGCAACTTAGCCTTATGTGACAAAATATAAGCTGTTCGTAATCTGAGTATATTTGATACATATCTAACCATTCTATTTCTGGAATTTATCCAAAAGGAAGCACACGAAAGTACAAAAAACCCACATATGCGTAAAGATGTTCATGCAGAGTTATTTAGAATAGTGGAAAATTAGAAAAATCGAAAAGCTACCCACCAGCAGAGAACTGGTTGAGTATACCACATTTGTGTGCAATGGCGTGTCATGCAGTCCCTACAGAGTATAACAGAACACTCACTGCCAGTGAAAGGTAAAAATACAACTGAGCAGTTTGCAAAGCATTCTCAGCGTGATGCCTTTGTTTGTAAATTTAAGCATAGTTCTATTTTATTATGGATGCGTAAAGAAAAATTAGAACGGACATGCTCCACAATATTAAATGCTTATCCCTGGAATGTGGTATCCTGGAGAAGTTTTACTCCTTCGTATTTTTTTTTTTTTCATCGAGAATATCTTTTTTAAAACAACAGAAACCGTAAAGAAACTCGCGCACATGTGTACTGACACATGCACACACACAAGCCGCGAGCGGGAAGCGGGCACGAACCTGAGCGAGTCGTTGAAGCGGACGGTGGCGGCGCAGTGGAAGACGATGTTCGTGCAGGACAGCAGCTCCTGCACGTCCTCCTTGCTGATGGCCAAGTCGTTGTGGTTGAGGTCCGCGTAAATAGCTCTGATCTTCTCGTTCACGTGCGGACACACTTCTTTGACTTTCTCAAACAGCTGAAACATAAATAGAAATCAATATACAGAGATCGCCATCACCGTCACGTTGTTCTTGTTCTCACTGGTTTGTTTCATTTTCATTCTCAACAACTGGTTTTAGTTGTCACACAAGGGCATTTTGCTTAAGTCCATGCAATTCAAAGCCAGTTTAGTATAATTCCTGTTCCTCTTACTTTGATAAACATTTTTAAAATAAATGAATCGCTATCTATTTATTTTTTGAGAGAGGAAGGGAAGGAGAGAAACATCCATGTGCAAGACAAACATCAATCGGTTGCCTCTCGCACGCCCCCAACTGGGGACCTGGCCACAACTTAGGCATGTGCTTTGATGGGGAATCAAACTGATGACATTTTGGTTCACAGGCTGATGTTCAATTCACAGAGCCACACCAGCCAGGGCTTGGTAAGCATTTGAAAATGTTTCAGTAGCCAGTAAAAAGTGTATTTTGAACTTTCGTAAAGAGTGGAGTGATGGTCAATTAAATATATCCTGCCCTATCCCCTTTCTCCCTATAAGGCAACTTTGTGGTTATACATGGCGACTGTTACCATTTTGTGCTGGAAAACACTGTTTTCACTGCAAAATTACCAGCCTTTTACACTGCCTTTAGAGATGATTAGTCTTTACAAAGTCTCACGAGGACAAATTCGAAACAATTTGTTTAACTGGACAGATTAACAAGATGTTCTAGTAGCACAAACATAATGAGAAACAAATTAAGCAAATGTGTAATGGGTAAAACTAATACAAATTTATATCATCTCTTCCTAATATAAATACCAGTTACTGCCTGGTAAGAGAATTACATGAGCTCATGTACTTTTTATGAAATTGTAATTGATTTTTTAAAAAATAATCTAATTTATAAAGGAAAAAGGCAAGAACACTAGCAGCTTTAGCTGTTATTACAATTATTCATGTGGATTGAAGTCTCTATTTTCACCTCCACACAGAAGTTCTTAGATTGAATCAATATCTTCTGTTTTGTCAGGAAACACAATTTTAATAAAATGGTCTCTGTTCCAACCTATTTTGATAAAATGGGATTTTACTGTACTATTGGTATGATATGTTAATAGTGAGGAAAAGGAAGGCTAAATGTTTAGAAAGGTTAAGAACAGAGGAAAATAAGTCTGTGGTTTTAATCATAACACAGTAGCAGAGACAAGTTCTCTTCTTCACTCTAACCCCCAGAGCATCTATTCCTTGATCCTTAGTAGCAGCCATCTTGTCTTCGTTAGAAATCTATCCCAGGCTTTTTTATTGGGTAATAAGTAGTGGATCTCAGGTAGTCAGAGAAACCGTGTCTCATGTGCATCGGGCAAAACTATATTCCCTGATTTCAAACTATACCATGAAGCTATAGTAATTAAAACAGTATGGTATTGGCATAAAAACAGACACACAGATCAATGAAACACAATAGAGAGCCCAGTAGTAAATTCATTCATATATGGTCAAAAAAGTTACAACTAAGTTACCAAGAATATACAAAGGGGAAAAAATAGTCTCTTTAAAAAATTATATTAGAGTTCCGGCCAAGATGGAAGCATAGGTAGAGATGCTTTGCTTCCTTGCACAACCAAAAGAAGGATAACAACCAATCTAAAAAACAATAAACAAGCAGAAGTGCCAGAAAATCAAAGTACATGGAACTCCAACAACCAAGGAGTTAAAGGAACGTGCACCCAGACAGTGGGAGGGACAGAGAGGGGCAGCTGGGTGGGCGGAAAGGACACACTGTGGCGGACAGTGCAGGTGAAGTGGGGCTGGTTGAGAGGACTCAGGCAAGCTCACGGACCACACGGGCAAGGCAGGGATGGCTGAAAGGAAACTAAAGACTCAAAGCTAGCTGTAAACTACTGCAGCGCTTGCCACGGTGGGAGAAACTCCCAGTCTCACACAAGAGAGTTTGCTGGAAAGTGGGGCAAGAGCGGAGTAAGCAAGGGGCTTTGTCCTTCTCTGGCCCCTCCCCCACATACAGTGCCACAGCCCAGCAAAGAGGGTTGCCCTGCCCTGGAGAATACCTAGGGTCCCACCCCCTTACAACATAACAGCTGCGCGGAGACAAAGTGATATGGCCCAAATGAAAGAACAGATCAAAACTCCAGAATAAAGCTAAGCGATGAGGAGATAGCCAACCTATCAGAGGCAGAGTTCAAAACACTGGTAATCAAGATGCTCACAAAACTGATTGAGCTTGGGTGCAAACTGAAGGAAGAAATGAAGGCTATACAAAGTGAAATAATGCAAAATATTCAGGGAACCAACAGTGAAGGGGAGAAAACCAGGACTCAAATCAACAATTTGGAACAAAAGGAAGAAATAAACATCCAACCAGAACAGAATGAAGAAACAACAATTCAAAAAAAAAAAAAAAAGAGGAGAGGCTTAGGAACTTCTGGGACAATTTTAAGCACCATAACATCCAAATTATAGGGGTGACAGAAGGAGAAGAACAAGAGCAAGAAGTTGAACACTAACTTTAACAAATAATGAAGGAAAACTTCCCCTATCTGATGAAGGAAATAGACGTTCAGGAAGTCCAGGAAGCCCAGAGAGTCCCAAAGAAATTGGACCCAAAGAGGAACACACCAAGGCACATCATCAGTAAGTTACCCAAGATTAAAGATGAGGAGAAAATCTTAAAAGCAGCAAGAGGAAAGGAGAAAGTTACCTACAAAGGAGTTCCCATAAGACTGTCAGCTGATTTCTCAGAAGAAACCTTGCAGGCATGAAGGGGCTGGAAAGAAGTATTTGAAGTCATGAAAGGCAAAGACTTACATACAAGATTGCTTTATCCAGCAAAGCTATAATTTAGAATGGAAGGGCAGATAAAGTGCTTCCCAGATAAGGTCAAGTTAAAGGAGTTTATCATTACCAAGCCCTTATTATATGAAATGTCAAAGGGATTTATCTAAGAAAAAGAAGAAGATCAAAAACTGTGAACAGTAAAATGACAACTCACAACTATCAACAACTGAACCTAAAAAACAGAAACAAAAACTAAGCAAACAAGTAGAAAAGGAACAGAACCAGAGAAATGGAGAGCACACAGAGGGTTTTCAGTGGGGAGTGGAAGGGGAAGAATAAGGGGGAAGGTACAGGGAATAAGAAGCATAATTGGTAGGCATAAAATAGGCAGGGAGAGATTAAGAGTAGTATAGGAAATGGAGAAGCCAAAGAACTTATATGTAGAACCCATGGACATGAACTAAGGGGGATGGAATGCAGGAAGGCAGGGGGGTAAAGGGAGGAAAGGGGATAAAAAGGAGAAAAATGGGAAAACTGTAATAGCATAATTAATAACATATACTAAAGAATAAAACATAAAGAAAACAGAAAAAATATTGAGTTGGGAAAATTAGACAGCTACAGGCAAAAGAATGAAACTGGAACACTCTTGGACACCATACTCCAAAGTTAGCTCATAATGTATTAAAGAGTTGAACGTGATACTTGAAATCATAAAACTCCTGGAGGAAAACATGGGTGGTTGTCTCCTTGATATAGGTCTTGGCAATGATTTTTTTTTAATCGAAAGTAAGAGCAACAAAGAAAAAATAAACAAGTGGGCTGTATCATAGTGAAAAGCCTCTGCACAACAAAAGAAACCAGCAGCAAAAATGAAAAAGCAACCTACTGAATGGGAGAAAATATTTGCAATCATATATCTGAATAGGGGTCAATACCCCAAATATATAAAGTTTTATATATAATCCAATAGCAAAAAAATCTGACATTTTTTCAGAGATAACATACACATGGCCAACAGTCACATGAAGCGATGTTCTATATCACTAATCATCAAGGAAACGCACATCGAAACCACAGCAAGATTTCAGTTCACACCTGTTTGAACGGCTGTCATCAGACCAGAAACAGCAAGTGCTGGGGAGGGTGTGGAGAAAAGGGCACCCTCGTGCGCTGCTGTGGGAATGCAAACTGGTGCGGCCACTACGGAAACAGCATGGAGTTTCCTAGAGAAACAAACTATCACATGACCCAGCAATTCCACTGTTGGGTATTTATCTGAAGAAAACAAAAACACTAACTCAAAAAGATATATGCACCCCTATGTTCATTGCAGCACTATTTGTAGTAGCCAGGATATGGACGCAACCTAGATGTCCATTGATGGGTGAACAGATAAAAAAATTGTGTGTGTATATTATCCATAATTCTGCCATAAAAAAGAATGAAATTTTGTCATTTGTGACAACACAGGTGGACCTCAAGGACATTGTGTTAGTAAAATAAGTCAGACAGAGAACGACAACTACTATATAATCTCTGATACATGTGTGATCTTTAAAAAAAAAAGCAAGCGGATAATACAAAGAACAGACTGGTGATTACTGACAGAGGTGGGGGCTGCAGGTTGGGAGAAATAGGGGAGAGATTATAAATTTATTTAAAAAACCAATCAAACTGCCAATCCTGTGAAGTGAGTATTATCATTTTCATTTTAAAGTTTAGATAGCCAGGCCTCACAGAATTTAGGTTCCTGCGCAAGCTCTCATGATCAATAAGGGACATAAACTCAATTTATCGTGAAGTGTCTGCATCCCCAAGCCTGCATTTTAACCTCGGTACACACACAGTGTATTCCTAGGCCTACTAAATACAGAATTACGGGGGCTCAACCAGGAGTTGGTCTTTCACATCAGTCTCTCTAGCTGATTTTAACTGATCCCAAGACGAGACTTCTCTAGCTGGAGCGGGAACACAGATAATTACTGATGAACAAACGTCATTTCCCTTTATGACAGCCGAGGGCAGTTACAAGGTATTGGTGGTTTTCAAACTGTAAGCATAAAAATAATCTGGACACTGATTAAAAATGATTTCCTTACTCCATCCTCAGAGATCTTGACTTGGTAGGCTTGGCATGGAACCCAGGCCATTATATTCCTCAACAAGCTTCCCAGGTAGGTCTGACGGTCCTGGTACCATACTTGGAGAAACACTGACTCTGAAAATTCATGTCCATCTTTAAAGCCAGGGCTTAAATTCCCCCACCCCCCGCCCTGCCCACTGTTTTGTCAACCACTTGTTTCTTGTTCATCTCTGTTTGACAGCACCCCATTCATTGAAAGGACTCAACTTTAATTTATTAAATTAAAATTAATTACTGCAAGAATGCCAACAGAATCATGAATGGGAGCTCGATTCCTGAAATGGTTTGGTTACCAGCTCTCTTGCATTGGTAGGAGGAAAGAATGCTGGTATCTACCACCAGAAGAAGACAGAACGTGTCCCCCGGGGCCTTCGGTATCAACGGCCAACGGCAGCTGGAAAACCTCCGAGCAGGGCGGACTCGCCTCACTTGTAAAGAAGACAAGTCCACAGGACAGAGGACACGACGCAAGTGGACCTTCAGTACGCACTGGCTCTCCTGAAAATTTCTTTTGCTAATGTGGGATATTAATTAAAGGTAAGAAAAGGTAGATAGAATAAAAAGGGGTGAAGAAATATGCAACTTCAGAAACTTCATGGACCACTGATGAAGAAGTTCATATTATTATTTTAGATTCTAAGAGTTTATTTTATTGCTTCTTATGTATTCTTCATTTAATGGCCCCAAGCTGAGATGGTGAAGAGTTGACTGACTACTTGCCATTCAGAAAAACTCAGGCTGAGAGACTGTTGTTTTCCCGTTTATGAGACCGTGTTCTTGGCGGGAGCAGAGCGTTTCTGTGGTCACTGGGAGATGACAGCTGGGAGGGGATCCAAGCATTTCGAAGGGATAACAAAGCTATACATTTGTACATTTTTAGTGGGAAGTTTAAAAGCGTTCCCTTGATTTGACATTATACAGGCAAGTATTTCTCGTAACTTGGTTTTAAACATGAATGACTATCTTATTTACGGCAATAGTTACTTATAGCCCAGGGGCAGAGAGAAACTTTGCAAATCCTAAGTGAGAAAATTCAGCAGAATGAGAAAACAGAAAGAGAAATTATTTTGGAATCAATAAACGCCTTGGGTATGACTTTTCAACATCCGTAGGCAGACCCAAAGCCTGCATTTTTACTGGAAGCAGGAATTGGGCAAGGAGTGGGGGCATGGCATTTATAGTGTGCTTTTGAAACAACGTAGAGGTCCTGAACTTGGACTTCTACAATCCGCATGACCTCACTTTAGAGGTATCCACAAGGAGTTTCGGTCACTATTTCCTGGGGACCATTGAAGGTAAGTAAGCAAATCTTTTACAATGATGAGAATATTTAATCCTTATCAGTTTACTGAGTCCCTCTCTTTCGTAACAACCATATTATTCAGTCCCAATAACCCACTAAAATTTGCTTAATATTTTTAAGTTGGTAAAGAAAAAGGTAATGTCTCTTAAACAAAAGGGTAATCTTTGTGCAATATCTGGTGTCCAAACTCGAAAGAAAGCCTGCAGCACTTACAGAGAAATTTTTAGAGTGCGGAGTGAAAGCAAACCGACGGATTGTGCGAGCTACCTCTCAAACAAGAAGGACTCGGACATAATTGAGAAAGGGTATAATCTAAACTGAGAACGATTAAACACAAATAAGTGCTTGCAAATAAGAAAAAAACACTATGATACCCACTGTAAAGATTAAAAAAATTTACAAAATGTTAGGATTTGGCTAGTTCATTAATAGGTCCCACAGGACATAAAGGATTAGCCTAGAAGTTTTTACTGCGTTAGTAAAGGACCAGTGCTACAGGACCATAAGGCAGTATGGTGTGGTAGTGTGCTTATCACACTTCGCATATAGCAGGGTTGCCTGGAAAGTTGTTATCAGAAACAAAAAACCGAACCGAGATGCCCTGGCTGTGGAAATTCTGACTCCACAGTTCTGAGTTGAAGCTTGGGCATCTACCCGTGCCTTGTGCAAGCTCTCTGGGTGAGTCTGAATCACACGGAAGGGGAGGACCACTGGCACGTTGGAAAGGAGCAGTCAGGCCGATTGCAGTCAGGAATGTCAGGGTTTGAATCCCGGTTCTATCATTTATTCACTGTGTGACTGGGGCAAATGACTCACCTCGTGGGGCCTCAGGGCCTTGTTTGCATATTTGTCTAAAATGCTAATCACTGGACTATCTCATTATATGATCTTAGAGAACTAAAGATTCAGCAGATACTCTGCTATTGTTAAAAACAATTTTGCATTTAACAAAAAGTTAGTTTACATAAGCAAGCACCGATCATAAATGCTAGAGGCAGACGCAATGTTCAGTGCCTCGTCTTGTTAAAGCTTTGTTCCCACACCAAAGGACCTGTTCACGCGGAGAGCGTTGAGCACCTGGTTCGAAGCAGCGACGCCCTAGGGGAGGCACTGCAGTGCAGTGGGGAAAGCAGGGGCTTTTCAGAGATGAAAGGAACAAACTGAAATTCTACTTTGTCATTTCCTTGGACGGGTGCCAACTTTTTGGTCTCATTTCTCATCTGTTGAGGGAGCAGTACGGCATGCCACAGTGTTGTGAGGATTAATCGGGGTAATGAAAGTCAGATGTCTAGCATAGTGCCTGCCACTTAATAGGTTCCTAATAATAGAAAAACTCCCGTCCTGCTTCCACAACAACACTCCCTTTTCGAGAGCTGCTAATCTGACAGCTGTGCGTGTTCGCGTATTTGTGTGTGTTGGGTCATCTCAAGGTTTGTGTTCATACCATGTGATCCAGACGCCTCTGAAAACTGGACGTATTCCAGTGTCACGCTGACTGTGTGGCTTTGGCAACTTTTTGAGTGAAATTAGTACAGGCAATTTAAAGCTTTAAAAAAAACAGACCTGATATGATTGGAAACAATTTAAAGAAAGAATGAAGTCAGATATATGAAATCATGTCAATGATTGAATTAACTAGTGAATGGTATTTTAAAGGAAAGTAAGAACTTGAGAAAATAAATCACTTCTGTTTCTGTGATCTTTAGTATATCCCCAGGACTAAATCAATTCCTTTAATTTGTTTTATTTCTTGAAAGAAAGGAAATAGCCCATAGGGGAGAGGCTTAACATGCTTCAACTAATCTGTGCTGAGTAACTGTCAAAACTGAAAACTGGTTACATTCTTTTAAAAGTGTGTATTTATTAGTCATGGGAAATTTAAATTGCTGGCAAGGTTTTATTCCCTCTAGTTGTCCCACGTTTATAGAAGCCTCTTGTTTTTTTTTTGTGGAATAATTAGTTTCTTAGAAAAAATAAAAAATAGTAACGGAAGAAAACTGGTTTTGGAGATTTATAATACAAACTTCTGTTTCCAGCTGCCTTTGCCTTATACAGAGATGTAACAGAACATTAACGACAAGCAGCTTTTACACAGGGTAGCCTGGGCCAAACGTAAAAGCGGTTTCCCACCCCCTTATCAAAGAGTCTTTACAAATTAACAAGCAACTCTATGTAAAATGAAATAACATTTCAGTTGGGCGTTTCTTAATACTCAAAAAGGTCAGATTGCTGGCCTTTTCTTTGCAGATGTTACTTGGCTCATAAATAATTTTTTTTAGCTCAAAGGTATTTATTTTTAGTTCACAGCTGATTTGTTTAAATGCATTATTTTTCCTCTCAGGGATTAATTTATCTAATGCTCTCTAGAAACTACTGAACAGTGATAGTCTTGCAAAAGAATTAAATTAAATATTTCATTAAATTGTATTATCTTCTATTGTCTTAAACATAATCACTTCTGTGGTTTGGACTGATTTGAATCAGTGTGTGGCCCTGTGTGATTCATTCTGGAAAGCTCTCCCGAGTATTTCAAAGTTGGTTTAACTCAGGGCCACCCGAGGGCTTATTGAATAATTCGCATTTTTCCAGAGAAGTTGACTTGAAATATCCAGTGCAACCTGCCAAACTCTGCCTTTGCTTATAAATCCACTTTCTGGTAATATCATGCAGGATAGGCCCTCCCTAGAAACCTTGAATCTGGCCTTCTCTGATGGTACCTCAGAGAAGTACAATCTCCCTGCAACCCTCCCGCCATCTGATTACTACAGCTTACTAGGAAATGCCCATCATTTTTGCTGTTCTCTGAATGAGACATTTTTTTTTTAGATTCTGACGTCACAATCACTCTTAATTAACTACCTCACTCTTGATGTAATTTCAACTATTTCGGGTTTATTTTTCAGGTATGGATTTTGTTTTCTTAAAGAGTTATTCAGAGTAGATTATGGCCAGTTTAAGATCCTAAGTAGACGTATGTGGAACATGATTGTGTATTTTTTGTGTGAAAAAAAAACCAAAACGAAAACCACCACATCTTTAAGCACTAAGGAACCTCAAAATACTCTCAATACTTCTTTGAATTTCACAACTGCAGGGTTTACTGGCCACTGCTTATCTGTGATAGTGGGGAGAACATCCATGTAATGTGAAGCCAAGCCACACTCAAGGGAGCACAACAGATAAAATATCAATTTCTCTACCTGAGACTGGAAAGATGGAAATCTGGTTTGTTCACATTACGAGGGCACGTTTTCCATAAGTAAGAGATGAGGCGGGGCCGGCTTGGGAGCCCCTGGCACCCCCGCCTCCCACTGAAAAGCATGAGGTTGTGGTGAGGGCGACCGCCCTGTGGCACATGAGACCTGGCCTATTGGCCTCAGAAGCGTCTCAGATTTGGCGAAAGCAGCACAAACATATTTTTAAAACACAATGTTGAACACTTGGAATTATATTTCTAATAAAAATGAGTCAAACTATTTAATTTTGATAAAGTCTCAAAACTAAAAATGAACTGAATTTAATGTCTAATGTCATCATTTGGGGAAACTTTTGATCGTGTTCCCTGCCTTGGTTATTTACTATTTTAAAAAGCGTTTTTCCCCCTCACTATAAAAGTGAAACACGTTCATTGTAATTGTGTTTGGAAAACTTTGAAAAGAGATTATTTTTTTAATTTTTCCACTTTGAAAAGGGCGTTTATTTTTCTAACCATAAAGTAAACATGTCCATTATAATGATAATATGAACGTTTGGAAGCACTGCCCTGACTGGTGTGGCTCAGTGGGTTGGGCATTTTGTGCAAACCACAAAGGTTGCCAGTTGAAATCCTGGTCAGGGCATGTGTCTGGGTTGAGGGTTGGGCCTGTTTGGGGTGTGTAAGGAAGACAACCAACTGATGTTTCTAACACTCATGTTTCTCTCCCTCTCTTTGTCCCTCCCTTCCCTTCTCTCTCAAATAATTAAATAAACTTAAAAAAAATTGGAAGTGCCAAAAATAAAATCAATCTAAGATCCTGTCAGCATTAAGGGCCATTAGTTGAGATTATACTGAATATGGTTTTGTCTGTTTTTTTTGCATGAATATAATACAAGTGTTTTCTCGTGTCACTTAATATTTTATAAAATATAAGTTTCAATGCCTGTGTAATACTTCATCACATATGTGTATTATTGTTTATTTAATTATTCCTCTACGGTGGACCATTCAGATCGGTTCCAGTTCTTTTTGCTACTATAAATAATACTGCTACAAATATATGTGTAGAGTATTTGTATGTGTGTCTGGCTGTTTTCTTACAGCAATACCTTAATTATCTTTAAGAGGAAGTCCTCAAAAATCTGCCATTAATTCAGGTTCCTTTCACTCCATTGATATGGTCCTTTAAGTTCTCTGAAAATACTTAAGAAACTTGGTCATCTGTGATGAAATGGGTCCTCTCTTCTGATTCTTGAGCCCCCATTTTATCTGTGACCAGCAGATTAAAAACACCCTTCTGTCCCAGGCTTCTCCCTCTTAGTTGTCTCCCTCCGAGAGCTCGAGGGCAGCACGTGGGAGGTCGTAGCTCTCCTTACCAAGAAGGAAAGGAATGAAGCAGACATCTAAGTTTTGACAGAACAGATGTTCCCTTGGCCATATTTCCCAAAGATGCAGCGAGAGTCAAAGGCAAACTGGCAACATTTTCACTTATTATATTTTAAAGAAAAATATCTAAGCCTCACATGCCTGGTATTCTTAATCCACCTTCAAGAACACTGGATTACTTCAGGTGTGTTGGAAACCCATAAACTGGCTACCAAACTGCAGAGCCGTGTCTACCAGGCGATGAAAGCCCATTAGGGATAGGTGACTGAGCCACGCGGTCTGACGAGACATCTGAGACTTCCTTCTAGATTTCTGTTTGACACCACATCATGCTTTGGAGCTTATTCTTACGAACCGTTAGTTACGATGCAGGCAGCATTGGGGTAGGAAGAAGCGTGCTGGCCCTGGAGCCGGACTGCGGGGGCCTATAGTCTGACTGTTCCATTGACAAGCTGGGTGACCTTTGCTAAGGTAACACTTCAGATCTCAGCTTTGCTGTCTATAAAATGAGGATATTAATTGTTCTTCCTTTACAAGGTCATTTCAAAAACCAATGAGGTAAGGCATGAAAAACCCTTTGAATTAGTGTCTGCTGTGTACTAAGGAACTAAGCTATGATTGTCCTCTGCTGAGCCAGTGCATGAGAAGGAGAAGCTTTCCTGATGCTCTTGACGTTTGTACGCACATCTCATCCTGGTGTCTGCAAATGCATGTGAACTTGAGGTCTACTGGGCATCTATGATGTGTGGTGCTCTCAGATGCACATTCGATGTTAGTATTCTTGCACGCTGGAAAGAAGAATCTATCAAAAAATATCTTATTTAAATTTTCCTTTTTGCCAACTCTAAGTGACCCTTTATATCCCAAAAGGCACTATGAACCAGATATTTGCATTTTTTCATTTAGTTTTAAGGCAATCCTGGATGGTTGTCATCATTATTTCTATCTTGAATATTGCAAACTGGAGCTTAAGAGGTAAAGTGATAACAAACTACTCAGCCAGAATTTGTGCCAACATGTGTTTGAGACCAAGGTCTATATATACTGCCTTCAAATTTATAAGTTAAACCATGAGAGAACATACATAAAAATTTTTTGGAGGAATGAGAGGGTTTTGATACCCAAATGCTCATTCACATGTATAATATTAATTTTTTATGTTTTTTCTTTAGAACAACTTATGGGATAATGGAAATATCAACTTACCATAAATAAAGTATATAACAAGTAATAAATATAACGTGTATAACCTTGTGGAGTTTAAATAACTATAAGTATTACTTCATGGCTACTTGGTAAACATAGTTGTTTGATATAATATAATAAATATAATATAATATAATATAATATAATATTATATAATATAATATAATATATCAAAAAGTGTAGGGGAAAACTACCTTAAATTTAGAAGAAAATTAAGGAAAAGTTCAGATGACCTTGGGAGAATGAGGCAGGGCAGTAAAAAGCTAGGAAAATTCCTGGGCAAGAGGAATGGGAAAACTGAGACAAGAAAATTAACCAGGGCCGAACATTTTGAACAACTTACAGCCAGCTGGTGAATCACAAGAACTTATCTCTCCTAACCAAGGGCTGGAGAGCAAATGGTTTATACCTCTCCTCCCCAGCCAAAGAGTACATAGCTTAAATCACCCCATCTAGGAAATAGGTAACAGAGACCCGATTAATGTCATTTGTGCCAGCTAAATCCAAGAAGAGAGAAAGTCAGGGAAACAAAAACCAAAATCCTCATTAAAAGCCAGACAGACCCAAGATAAAAGTAAAACAGTATAGCAGACCAAAGAGTAACCCCAAACGCTCCCCTAAGATGCTCACCTGCAGAAGACAGATAAAAAGCCCTCAGAACAAAGACACAGCACAAGCTCGCTCTAGAGCACACCCATGCCCTTCCTGGGCACGAACTTTTCACTTCCTCCTAAACTCTAAGGGTCCCCATGAGACTTGCAGCCAGGGGAGCATCAGGCTGCGGCAGCTCGACCGGGGCTTACCCCTGATCTTATCTCCAAGGCCCCCTTTCTCTCAGACTTCCCAGTGAGCTACCTTTGCTCACTTCTTTCCTTTAATGTTTCCAGGGAGCCAAAACAGAGTCTGCCTAGGCACCCTCCCGTTACTTCTTCTACCCTAAGCCCTTCGTTGTTCCCGCCTTAATAAACGCACTCTCAAAATCACCTGCACTCGTGCTGTGAAGTCTTTCCTACACACAGTCAAGAACCCCCACACCTGCCCTGGCTGGTGTGGCTCAGTGGATTGAACACTGGCCTGCGAACCAAAGGGTCACTAGTTCAATT
>PVKM010027301.1:0-18851 GCA_004027735.1 Carollia perspicillata | reverse complement strand
ATTAATTCCTTGGAGCCTTGTTATTATTTCAGCACACTCTAATACCTGGATGGTGGTGCTGGACCCTTTGAAGCCTGGCGGACCTTATGAAGTCCTGGCACAGCAGACTTTCGGGAGAAGGAACCTGACCCTTGGCGTTCACGATGTCTTATTTGGAGACGTCTGGCTTTGCAGTGGGCAGAGTAACATGCGGATGACTGTCTCCCAGGTAATTTGCAGAGTCTCAGTGATAATAAGGAATGTTGATGTTGAAGAAGAAAGGAGGAGGAGGAAGGGGCAAGGATGAGAAAGCAATAGAAACCTTTTTTACTATGTGCTTTGCACATTTGGTTTAACATCTTTATGAGGTAAGTATTCTCACTTCAGAGACTAGGAAACTGGACCACTTAGCTTAAATTGCCTGCCTCCGGTCACAGTTAATAGGGGAGCCAGGATGCGAGGTGGTAATTCGACTCTGGAACCTGTGTTCTTAGTCAGGGCAAGTGTGCGGTCAGTGTGCCAGGCACGCCTTGCCCACCGTCCTGGGCTACAGGCAGAGGGTAGAGCGTATCTGCTAGTAATGGAGATTTCATAAAAAAAGTAAAGACAAAGTATCTTACTCCTCTTCTTCTTTTTTTTTTTTAACTTACTCTTCTTCTGGACTGGTTTTAGAAGATGATCTTCTGGCGAGAGCTCAGAGAATCAAAACAATTCGATTTTGCTTCAATGCTGAGCAGCTAATACACTGTTATGTCTTTTGTTGTCATGGAGATTGAAAAATTAAGATTGAATGTTGGCTTTGCCGTTTACTAGGGTATGGCTCAGAGAGGAAATCAATTGATGCTTTTTGTTTTTAAAACATCTTTTTAAAAATGTGCTTAAGTGAATATAACATACTTATCCTTTTACTGGTGAAGTGCACAATCCAGTAGCATTAAATATACAGGGTAGGGCAAAAATAGGTTAACAGCTGTTGTATGGAAAATAATACAATAATTCATAAATAATAATACAAGAATAAACTGTTTTACATACTCACCTGTAAACCTACTTTTGCCCACCCCCCATTCACAATGCTCTGTGTGCCCATCCCCTGTCTACGCTCAAAACTGCTTCATCATCCTCAGCGTAAACGTGGTATCTGTGGAGCGGTATTTCCCCCTTCCTCCTCTTCCAGCCCTGGTAACCTCTGTTTCCGCTTTCTGTCTGTGAATTTGCCGATTTGAGTTCCCCCTTGTCAGTGGAATTGGACAATGCTTGAATTCCGGCATCTGACTTACTAAGCATAATCTTTTCAAGTTCCCCCCATTTGGAGCATCTATCAAAATATTACCCCCTTTCATGGCTGCATATATTCTACTGTATATGCCCCTTTTGCTTATCCATTCATCTGTTGATGGACACCTGGGTTGTTTCCTCCTCTTGGCTTTTGTGAATAATGCTGCTATGAACATTGGTGTGCAGACATCTGTTCCAGTCCCTGCTTTCCATTCTTTTGGAGACATACCCGTGAATGGACTTGCTGGGTCATCTGTTAGTTCCATGTTTAACTTTTGAGAAACCACCGAACCACTGTCCACAGTGGCCGTGCCATTTTTTACATTCCTACCAGCAGTATGCCCAGGTTCCAGTTTCTCTACACCCTCACTAGCGTGTCACTCTCCATCTTTTTTATTATAGCCATATTAGTAGATGTGAAGTGGTATTTCATTGTGGTTTTCACTTGCATTTCCCTAATGACTAATGATATCGAGTATTTATTGGCCATTTGTAAAACTTCTTTGGAGAAATGTCTATTTGAGTCCTTTGTGCATTTTTTGAATTGGGTCATTTGTTGTTGAATTATAGGAGTTCTTTATATATTCTAGATATTAATCACTTCTCAGGTATATGAACATTATTTGAAAATATTTTAACTCATTCTTTAAGTTGTAATTTCACTTTCTCGAGGGTGTTCTTTGATACACAAAAGTTCTTTATTTTGATAAAGTTTAATTTTTTTTTTAGTCGTCGTCTCTGCTTTTGGTGTCATAGTCATGAAATTATTGCCAAATCCAGTGTCA
Organism: Carollia perspicillata; assembly: GCA_004027735.1. Lineage (NCBI taxonomy): Eukaryota > Metazoa > Chordata > Mammalia > Chiroptera > Phyllostomidae > Carollia > Carollia perspicillata. Next base: position 16,809 of record PVKM010027301.1, on the reverse strand, counting down.
TGGACATTTTCCCCAATGTTCTAAGAGTTTTATGGTTCTAGCTCTTAAGTTTAGGTCTTTGATTCTTTGTGAGTCAGTTTTGGTAGATGGTGTAAGGTGAGTGTCTAACTTCATGCTTTTGTGGGTGAATATGCAGTTCTCCCAGCACCATTTGTTGAAAGGACTGTCTTTTCCCCATTGAGTGGTCTTGGCACTCTTGTCAATAATTAACCATACACATGAGGGTTTATTTCTTGGCTTTCTTTTCTATTCCATTGGTCTGTAGGTCTCTTCTTGTACAGCACCATACTGCTTTAATTACTGTAGCTTTGTAAGTAGTTTCAAAGTTGGGAAGTGTGAGTCCTCAAACTTCATTTTTTTTTAAGTATTGTTTTTGGCTAGTCAGGGTCTCTTGAAATGCCATATGAACCTAAGGATATGCTTTTTCATTTTTTTAAAAAAATGGCTATTGGAATTTTGATAGGTATTGTGTTTGAATCTGGATTCTTTGGGTAGTATTGATATTTTAACTTCTATAGTGAACATGGGTTGTCTTTCCATGAATGTCTTTAGCAGTGTTTCATAGTTTTTGGTTTATTCTCAAGTGTTTAATTTTTTAGATGCTATTATAAATTGAATTTCTTGACTTTCTCTTAGGGTTGTTCATTGCTGGTGTATAGGAACAAATGATTTTTGCACGTTGACCCTGTACTGTGAAAATTTGCTGAGTTCATTTATTAGCTCTAGTAGTTTTCTTGTGGACTCGGGGATTTTGTCAATATATGGAGAAGCATATCACATAGAGACAGAGAGAGTTTTACCTCTCACTTCTTTTCTTTCCCAATCGTTTTTTTTTGTCTAAAGCTCTGGCTCGAACTTGCAGTACAATGTTAAACAACAGTGGTGAGAGCAGAGATTCTCATCTTGTCTGGTCTTGGGGGGAAGCTTTCATTTTTTTTACCACTGAGTGTGATGTTACCAGTAGGCTTTTCACAAATGACTTTTATCATGTAGAGGAATTTTCCCTCTATTCCTACTTCTCTAAGGGGTTTTGTCATGAAAGTATGTTGAATTTTGTTAAATGTCTGAGGCTTCATCTTTATGATATGGTGAGTATATTTAACCTAACTAATTTACAAGGCCATATGAAAGAGTAAATTGTATATATTCTTTGTCTCCCAAAGGCCCTTATAAATTGAAAACTGATGTCTAAATATAAGATGTCATTATTTTTCAACATTTTAGTATAAAAATTTCAAACACACACAAAAGCTAAGACACTTACAAAAACCTACATACCCATTTCCCTGGATGGACAGGTGCTAATATTTTGCCATATTTGGTTTATCACTCTTCGTTTTTAGGGTGAGCCACCTCAAGGTAAGTTGCAGACATCTTAGCACTTCAATTAGGTGTCATATATCACATAGATATATATATTCATATATCAAATTAATTTGTTTATTATATATGTTTTTTGTTCTCACAGAAAGAAGAAATAATAGGCCAGTGATGACTTTTTTTGCTCAGCATTTTCATATCCTATGATCTCTTTTGTTAGTGTCAATTATTTTTCCTGTATTTCAGTCATTAGCTTCGAAGACGAACTGTCCTTAAATTCTGAGACTAGAACGTTCCCTCCTTTGTTATAAGTGTGTGGAGGCATCCCTGGGCTCTTTGTGCCCCACCAGAGCGTTGGGAGCACGAGCACTGTGTAGGCTCCTAAGGGCGGGGTGGGCATATGTGGCACATGCAGGATGCGGTGGGTGGGTCAGGAGGATGCTGACTTGCCAGGATGTTGGTCAGTGATGAGACGCACCTTGAAGTGTTCCCGTCTCCACTGCTGTTGGAGAACAGGGACCCTCTGACAGACTAGGAGTGAGGTCTCCCAACTAACGCTGGGTAAAAAGGACACTGAAAAACTTATCAAGGGAAGCAAGACTGGTAACACCTGTATTGGTATTCTAGCAAGGCAACCATGGCAGAACAAAAGCCTTAATGCTATAAGTCTTTAGCACACAGATTTCTTTGAGGAGATCAACTGTACTTTCTAGTTAAACAAATAACAGTCTAGAAGAGAGAGACTGGATTTCGGGATAGAGTGTGATGGGGTTAGTGCTTTAGACCTTGATTGTCCTTGCTTCATTTGTTTGGTGGCAGCTGTCTGATTTAAAAATAAAAGTAAGGAAGACCATTGTTTCCTTTAAATTAGGGTCAGGGCTGGACAGTGTAATACCAAGTTCGTAGACACATTTAAACTAAATCAGCTTTTAAAATATTCCTAAAAGATTAGTAAATATATTTTACTCAATATCAGCCCTCCAGAGAAATTAGCATGAGTTATTTGGTACATTTGAAACTGGGATTGATTTTTTTTATCTGAATTTTCTGATTTTTAAAAATATGAGCATGAAATAAATAACTATAATATTTTTTAAGTTAAAATAAATTGATATTGACTTTAATCTCTGAAATATCTGTCAAAGGCTCAGTTTACAATAAAGAGTCACATTACTTTAAATAAAAATCTTGGGAATAAATAATTTGCGTTATTGATTGGCATCGATATGTTCTGTTTCCCTTTTTTAGTAGATTAAGAACTTGTGATTATTGTCTTCCCTAGCTCTTTCTCTAATACTCAGCTTCTCCTCAAGCTGATTTTTATTTTCCTGCCTTTCTTTTATTATCTGCTTCTCTGTCTTTGAGAAACATTCAAATTTGAGATTTAAAAATCTCTACAACTAGACCATGATCTCAGTTTCTTTTTTGAAAAAAAGTTATAAAATTGAGTCCTTTCACATACTTTGTGATTTCTTATTTTGCCTCTATTGCTTCTACACTTTATAGTTTCTTATTCTGGTTTACCCCAACTAATTACTAAATAATGCTACTAAGAAGAATCGACTCTGGACCTTTCTACTTCATTTCATTATTTGTTTTCTAATTCAAAAGCTAAATTCTTGCATTTATGTCTTCTTAACCAATATTTTATTTCCTCTTGCTTCCTGCCCTACTTAAAACCTTTTGAATGTAAATGTTTATTAAAGTGAACTTTAACTGGACTCCCTTTTAATATAAGTAAATGGAAGCAAAACGGAAGTTTTAGCTCTTAATAGAAAGCATGGTTTCGTATAGAAGTGGCGTTGCTGTTAACCCATTAATGAAGACCTCACTTTCCTAATACTTTAATTGCAATTCTCTGTTTGCAAAGAAAGGCACGGACCAGATCTGTTTTTATTTACACAGTCAGGTTCTCAGTAGCAGTCTATGCCAGGGGATCTCATCCCATTTTCTGTTGAGCTAAATTAGCTTTTGATTGTTAAGAGTGAACACATTCTCTCTGCCTAGAATTTACTCTTTAGCATCTTCCATATTAAATGAGGGCTACAAGCTCTCAGATATAGGAGAACGGAAAAAAGATTCCACCTGACACAGCCAAGTGTTAATTTTTTAGTTTTTGGTTTTAAATCATGCACTTAGTTTGTATGACAGCTTTAGGCACTGACAGCACTCCGAGCCAAGTTTTCTAGTCTCTTCACACTCTGTAGAACTTTATTTTTGATCGAAAGGATGTAGTAAGTGACTTCTCCGATATTCCTTTTGCTCATTTCCCCCAAACGCCCCCCTCCCACCACACAAGCAGGGTGTCTGTCTCTTTCCTTTCCCTTCCTCCACGTGACCTTTCTAAGGAGGTAAGATTTCCACTATAACCTACCACTCTTCGCATTCAAATGAAGGAAATGGCAGATTGTATGCCCATCTTGTTGTTAGGGTAAAGTGGAATTTTTAAGTTGAGTGTTATTTATAACACTGAGTGAGATGTTTATAAATGGAGAAAAGTCTAAATGTTCATCTGTCGCCTCCTCAGACAGGGTAGGCCTTAAGACTTGGGTATTTCTAGTTGAGCTCAGGAGAAGATGGCCAATGCTAGGCTGCAGACCCGCTTTTCAATATCTTGGCAACCGTGACATTCCTGCTCCATGAGCAGAGAAATTAAAATCCAGGTCCAGCAACACATGACAATAAAAGAGACACAGGTAATGATGGGAAGCTTATTTATAGTTATTCCCTCAACTGTAGAACTGCTGTATATACTGTAGTAGAAGGTGAAATACACAGTGCATATGCACCCCATCACACACACGCACGCACGCACACAGCCTTGCTCCTCATACACACCCCGTGCCAAGATTCTCGGAGGAAACAGATTCTTGATGTTTCTTCATTAATGCAAGAATGCAGTGTAAAGGTCACAAATTGAACCCCCGTGACCAGCTGCTTTGATGGGGAGCGGCCGGTCCCCAGAGAGCCTGCGTTGCTCCCTCTCAGCCCAGCAGCCTTAATGACTTCAGATATCTTGGTGTTCATTTACATCCTCATTTAAATACTTGGTAGAAAAATAATTACACTGAGGTGTTTGATGAGATGAAATTTGATCTCAGCAGATGGAGAAAGGCTTCCCCTTTCATCAGCAGGGAAGCCATGTGTCATTTAAATGAAAATCTTCCTGAAATCTCTTTATTCCTAAATTTGTTGCCAATATCCCTAAGGAAATTGCATCCATCACACAGGCTTGGTGATACTGGGAGAGGAGACCAATTTCAGAAGTAATTGTCATTGGGGACAGCAAGAATTTTCTCCCAACCCCATTTTTGTTCCAGCTCTCTGTGGCTTCCGAGTTTTGACTTGAAATAATACACAAATGTTGAGCTTGAAAATGGAAGCTTTTCAGCCAATGGTTTAGATCCAGTTCTGTGTGCTGGTAACAAGGTGGGAGAGCGCCAGCCACCCCAACTCTGTTGGCCTTGTAGTACTCTAAGTGTTAGCAGTGGGTCTGAAAGACGGGGAGCATGTTCACCATGCTGCCTCCCCAGGCTGGCATCTCCGGCGAGGAGGCACTTGAGTTCCCAGGCAGTGCGGAAGCTGGTGTGGGTGGAGGGAAGGGAAGCAGTCCCATCCACTGTTTCCATGGGAGCAGCAGCCTCAGCACTTCGCAAAGAACTGAATTTCAGGAGCGGTGACTCTTCACACATACTTGCTGCTGAAAAATAATTTCCCTGCCAGGATATACTGTGAGTGCATTCGCCTGCCCTTACTCTTTTAAAGTTTATTTTACATTAAACTGGCCAGGCAAGATCCTGAACAAAGAGACCTGGTTTTCCTGTGGAATTTTCCCGAGACCATGTGTAATCTGTGCCCTGATAGTGGGAAGACCAGTAACCCCGGCAGGCTAGGGCTGCTGCTACCCAGGGAGCATTTCAGGCTGTGGCTTCCGTGGTGATGGAAAGAGCCATTTGCGTCTGGCCATCTTACTGACCGCAGCAGGTGCAGTGGCAAGTCAAGAGGCGATTCAGGGGGCAGCACATTTCAGCGAACTGCTCTGTGGGGGCCGTCTGGCAGCTCCCTCTTTCTGTTACAGCGTGGGCTGGAGGGCCAGCTGTATTCTCCATGGTGGGCGGGAGGGAAGGCGAGCCAGCTGCGCACTCTGCGACTCGCGGCCAATGGCAGGTATCCAGCCTCCTGGGCTCCTCGCTGGGCAGTCCTGCCTCAGCTGGGGCTCCTGTTCCCTGAGGCTGCGCTAGGCGGCTTTCCTGACATTCCTGTTTGCCCTTTGTTTGGGGGAAACCAGACTAGTCCACCGGGATAGAGACGGGACAAGAAAGAGCAAACACACAAATAAAGCAAAAATAATGTATTTATGTTACATTCTTTTTAAAATAAAAAATAATTAAAAAATCAGGATTAAAGGAAATAGCACTTCTGTGTAAACTCAGAGAGGGCTGATTGACGCCCAAACTGAAACAGCACGGACCACACACGTTCTTGTCCAGAAAATCTCCGGTCCTTCCCGCGCTCCAGGCAGTGGGTGAGGGGTCACACAGTGGTTTGGGGGGAAGGGATGGGTCTTCGGACGGACCCTTTTCTTGTTTAGTTTCTTGGAACTGTTCTCGGCGGCCACCCCGAACACTACTTTTCAAATTGCCATGTCTCCCTTGCTTTTCTTTGGTGATTGGCTAAGAGCCAGATGAGAACGTAAGCGTGTCGAGACGGACTTCGGTATGATGCAGTGGTTCCGCAGTCATTGCTCAGGTGTGTTTCTTTCGTTTGAATGCACTTCTCTTAGGTGGGATGGATCACACAAATCTACCTCCCCACGGCTGTTTTGGTTCCATTAAAAAAAAACTGAATACCACGGCTTCATGTCACCAGGCACTTTTCCTGAATAGGGCGTGTTTGTGTCTCAGCATGTCACCGTGGTATCGTTGACAGTCGCTCTTCTTCAACCTAAATCACTCCATTGCTCTTCTCTCCTATTACACTCACTCCTTGAGACCTCGGGTTTTACTGCAGTCCTGCCTGCTCTGGGGACATTACTCTTCATGATCTCTTTTGGGCAAGGTGGGTCACGGTGACTCTCACCAGCCCCTCACTGGTTTTGGTTATTGGTTTGATCTTGGTATACTGAAGGCTCAGAAGGAGCTCAGAGGGCAGTGTTGCCATAACAAACACCCAAACCTGTAGAGAATTTTAATGAGTTTATCTGAGCCAAACTCACAACAATTGCCAGGAAGCACAATCCCAATGGGTTGAGAAAATGCTCCGGAGAATGGCAGTTTGCAGCTTGTTTCATACGTTAGAATTGGAGGAGGAGGTGTGAGGAGGGTGACATGAAATCCTCCATTGGTGGTAGATTGAAGGGGTGGGAGAAGGCAAAGCTAGGGAAAACCTGGAGTTGGGTTAAAAGTACAATGAAGAGACGCATACCTCTTTTACATTGGTGGGTCCATGGTAGTTAATTAACGTTTACTGAGATTGTGCGCAGGCAACAAGACAAGGGGTTCTGTGGTCTCATGCTCTGGCACGGTAGGTGTGCCGGTGCGCTGTGAGAGATCTAGAGAAGATTAGTCTGACTTATCAAAGGTCTGTTATCTTCGATGAAAAAAGACAACAGACAGGCTCAGTTAAGGTCAGGAGTGACTTTTGTCAAGAAAGCTACAGGCCTGGGACTGGACTACCCATTCTGACTTGCTTTTAGGTAGGAATTTTTATGTTCAGACCATCCTATGGGGTTACTTTCTGCCTCTGAGTTTGTAGGCCCCGCCACGGGGGCCTTCCCTGAGCTTGTGAGGCTTAGCTGTGGCCCCTTTTCTGTCCACAACTGGTAGTGTTTAAGAGGCAGTCAGATAGTTGAACCCCTGCTGAGTAGATTGGTGTAAGAAATGGCACCCGTCTTTCTGTTCTAGATATTTAACGCCACCAGCGAGCTGTCCGACACTGCTGCCTATCAGTCAGTCCGCATCCTCTCCGTGTCTCTGGCTCAGGCAGCGCAGGAGCTGGAGGATCTTGCCGCAGTTGACCTGGAATGGTCAAAGCCCACTGCAGGTGAGTTGAGTGCTGGAGCACGTGCTGTCTCTTCTAGAAAGGGTCAGCGACCCAGGTGGGATCCGTAATCCTGAATCTTCTTACCTATTTATTATGATTCAACTGTCCTTTTTTCATTTCCGATTCTCCGCCCCATTCCTGATGGCAGCCACTCCCTAAGTTCATTCCCAGGACTCCACTGGGGAGTCTGCTTCTCGCCACGCACAGATGCCTCTACCTTCAGCTTCCCAGATACATGGGCGCCATCGGCATGACCTCGGCCAGCATCTCTCTTCAGTGCCTCAAGGCTCTCCTCCCTTTTTTCCTTCTGTGTTTCCGAGTCTGAACACCCTGGCTGGTGCTCTCTCACGGCTACCTCTGATGCGGGCTCTTACTTCCTCCAGGTTCTTCTTACCCCCATAGCTCTGTTTCTCCATCCCACTGCCCATTCAGCAGGAAGTCTCTATTTCTCGCCTGCTCTGTGTGGCTCTGTGCTAGGCCCCAAGGGGACAGCCGTGAGCAAGACAGACACAGTTCCTATTCTCAAACCTTAGCTTTTCTTTTATTGTAACAAATGAAGCAAAGTCGAACATAACAAACATCCTTCACACGCTCCTTATTTCTCCCCTCTGCTTTGTTAAACCTTTCTAGAACATCTTTTTTTTTTTCATTCTTTTCACTGCCTTTCCATGTGTTCACTTTTTAACCCTTTGTAATGTGTCTTCTCCCATCTCAACGACTTCTTTGCCTCAACACGACTGCTACTGTTCTAACCGTGCGTCCCGGAGACCGCGGCAGCATTCAGCACTGCGGACCACCCCATTCACGAGCTGCAGGTTTCGGTCAGCTTGCGTGGTTCTTCCCTTCTCTGCTCCTCTCCTCTGTCTTCTCCCCGCCCGCGTCTTTGCCTTCTTCAGCTCCTTCCTCCAACTGTGGTGTGCTCTTTCTGGCCCTGTTTCTAGTTTGTCTGTCCGTGCTTTCCCTTGGTAGCCTCGATTGCTCCTACATTTTCAAGTATTAATAAATTCAGCAAGTACTTGAGTGCCCACTGTGTGCTAGCACTGGTCTCGGTTCTGGGGGTACGGCAGTGAGTAGAACAGGCAAGGACATCTGTTCTCACGGAGCTTGCCTTCTAGATCAGCGGAATCATAAAATTAGTAAGTTTTGTAGGAAGTATCTGATATTGTTCAGTACCACACCATCTGAACTCTCCCTTTAAGAAGTTAGGAACTGCCCTGGCTGGTGTGGCTCAGTAGATTGAGTGCTGGCCTGTGGACCAGGTGGTCACTGGTTTGATTCCCAGTCAGGGCACGCGCCTGGGTTGCAGGCCGGGTCCCCAGTAGGGGGAGTGCGAGAGGCAACCACGCACTGATGTTTCTCTCCCTCTCTTTCTCCCTTCCTTCCCGTCTCTCTAAAAATAAATAAATAAATCTTAAAAAAAAAAAGAACTTAGGTACTAAATTTATTTTGGCAACTTCTTGGATGAATCTTTTGGTTTATCTTCGCCACGTGCTATCCAAACCTCGGGAGTCACTTGGACTTGGATGGTGTGTTTATACTTTGCTTTCACCTCCCTTTCATTCTCTGAACTCAGAAACCAAATAAATCTGGGGGCATCAAGGGAGAGGTTAGATGGTGATGCGTGCCAATGAAACAAAGAAAGTAAAATCAGGGAAGGGGGAGCAGTAGGGACTCTTGGGGTGAGGGTGGGTGGTGGTTCCCAGTCTGAATGGCCGTGGAAGACAGGTGATGCTTCAGTAATAACCCAAAAGAGGCGAAACAGTGCGGATACCTGAGGAAGAGCGCAGTGGGCCAGTCCGTCTCACGTTTCCAGTCCGTCCTGCCTCCCGCGTTGTCGCCCCCCTGCCTGCATCTGGGAGGGTTTCCTGATTTTAAGGACTCTGTGATGAGATTGGCCCCCCCGGATAATTCAGGATTATCTCCCTTCTCAGGTTATAGGCATTCGGTGTGGGCATCTGTGGGGGCTCTTCTGCCTACACACAATCTCACTCTTACGCATTTCCAAGTGCCTTTCCCTCTTCTTCACCCCCGGGTGCGACTTCAGCCTCCCCTCCGGTCTTCTCTTCCTTTTGTGACCTATGCTCCAGTCAAGCACTTTGAAATTTGTTTCCTATTTTATGTGCCTTTTTATCTATTGCTTTTTTTCTGCCTTGAATGCCAGCTCTGCTTATTAAACTTCCGTCTGCCCTCCAAGGCCCCCCCACCTCTCTTCCTGTCCCTCTTAGTTGCCTTTTCTCTCTACCTGCTCATCAACGAGTCCAGCTTCACACCAGCCACCCACAGCCACACAGCACCAGCCAGCAAACATCTGCCGACTCTCTGTGAGGTCCAGACACTGAGTAGGGTGCACGCAACTAAGAGTTTAGTGGGGGAAGGGAGACACTCTGCAGTGGATATGATGGAGGCACCAGGAGGAAGTCAGTCTTTATTAGGCTTTTTATGATCTGCCTTTCATTTTGTATTCATTCTTTTGCTGTTAAAACCCCTTAATATGTATTAGTGCTTCTTGAGGCACTTATCCGTATTTTGCCATATATTTTATTTAGCTGAATAGATGCCTTATTTTGTAGAATATAAGACCTATGAGGAGAGGTTGCATGTTTCTCCTTTTCTTTTTATTTACTGTCCTGCTGCCGCCTAGAAGTGCCTGGCACCTACTAGGTGCTCAACCAATTTTGATTGATTTCAAATTGATTCGAATTTTCTCTATAATACCATCAACTTTTTGAGGGCCAGAACTACTGGTACATTGAATTTGCATCATTGCTAGCGCCAAGCCAGCGACTTACACAGAGTAGTTCTTTAATAAACATTAGGTTGAATGTTCCTGTCCGTTGGGTGTGTGTGGGCGTGTTCCCCTCTTCTTCCGCGTTCTTCTGACGTGGAAGTGGCCCACTCCGGTGTGTGTGGTGACTGGGCCGTGTGGACAGATGGCTCTTGTTGCTTTCCCTTTCATCCCAATGTTCCATTACTGATTTGTCCACATTTTCATCACCACAGCTATAAAACCGGGTATAACGTTACCCAGAAAAAAATACACATTTTTTCTCGACTTGCTCCCTGCAGGCTTATTCCCTTCCACAGAGCCACCTGGGGACGAATGCAGAGGTGAGGTGAGGGTAGTCTTGGGCCCAATGGCCTTTCTGCCCCTCACCTGCTGAGTAGGACTGTTTGTACCCCTGGGTTCTCAGGAGCCTGGAAGTGTCAGGGGAGCAGGGGGTCTGCTCACCTGGCTTGGGAGTTTCACTCCCTGCTCACGAGACAGTTGTCTCTCAGTCTTACCCCACTTTTGGAAATTCTTAGCAAGGAACGCAAAGGGTGACCCGCACCTGCTCCTGTCCCCTCGGCCCATCTGCACCTGCAGTTTGCAGCTATCTACTCTTCCCTGACTCTTTAACCGCTTCTCCGAACAGAAAACCTAGGCCATGGAAGTGAGTACATGTCAGCTGTGTGCTGGCTTTTCGGGCGTTACCTGTATGATGCGCTGCAGTATCCCATTGGGCTGATCTCCGCCTCATGGGGTGGGACCCCCATTGAAGCCTGGTCATCTGGAAGGTCCCTGAAAGCCTGCAGGGTCCCTCAGCAAGGGTAAGAAAGCACCCTCCAGTCCAGGAGCAGGCCTGCCAGGAGGCTGTCCCAGAGAGAAGGCCCACGGGCTCCTCTGGGGAGTCAAGCGTGTGTTGAATGTCCAAATATGTATCAACTTACTCCGCGCTAGGTGAGCTGTTATTTCACTGTCATCACCACCACAGGCTCCTGGGAATATGACAAGCAATTATGATTCTTTTTTTTAAATAATACTTATAGCTAATGCTTGCCAAAAGCTTTATGCTGGAAGATGTTATAAGTAGTTTATATATAGCAACTCACTGAATACTCATAGCAACCTCTTGAAATGTGGACACTATTAACTTATTGTAGGTAAAGACACTGAGTCCCAGAGCCCTTTGGTGACTTGCTCACGGACGCTGAGTCGGTGGTGCTGTGTGGCTTCGGTGTCTGTGCTCTGAAGCACTGCGCCGTATTACCTGTAAGAACGCGCAGTGTCAGGGAGAACGCGTGTAGCACACTGGTTGTGAAAGCGCACTCGGGAAGAGAGGGACCGGGAAGAATGCTGGGTGGCGGGGTGGGGGTTGGAGGTCGGGATCATGGAGGAAGCCTGGACACTCCCGCAAAGCTGGAGATGAGCAACATGTGAACCACTTTCACTGACATTGCCCCGTCAGTTCTGGGAGGGCCTCTGGCAGAGGGTGGACTTACGCTCTTGGCGCGGCTTGGGCAAAGGCGTGCCTGTGTGAGCGTGTTTGGTTTTGGAGCAGAAAGAGTTGCCTGTGGGAAAGTAGGGGGAATCCGAAGTCAGGCCCCCAGCTCACTTGGGAGGGACAACTCCAAGGGTGTAAGGAAGTGTGCATTCTTACACACAGTGGCTGCAAGTATGAGTTCACACAAGTCTTCTACAGAGAGATTTAGAAGCATGTTGAGAACCTTAAAAATGTGCCTTTTGACCCAATAATTTCATTTCTGGGAACTTATCTTAAGAAAATACTTAAATCTGTATGTAATGATCAAGCTATAAGAAAGACAGTCATGGCATTGCTTATAAAAGCCAACCGCTTAAAATAATCTAAGTGTCCATTGAATGTGAGTTAAATAAATGTATTGCCTGCGTGAGAGACTCATAATAAAACACTTTTCTCTGTGGTTTTAATGACCTCATCTGGAAGCCGGGATGGCCCTCTCTGAACTCACAGCAAACCGGCTGATCCACTTATCCTGGGAAGAACCTGGGGGTGAAATTCAGAGACTGTTTGCATGTTCACCTGTGAAACAGATTGGTTCAAGTTAACTCTGTGTTGCTTTCATCGGAAGTTAGCCCCAAGGGAAAGCTGGACAGATGCCCAGCTTTGGGATCTGATGCGACCAATCACTAGTTCTCTTGTGACACTCGTGCATCTTACTGATTTCAGGTTCGTCCCGCCCGACTCTGTGACTGGCCCCAGTGAGCAATCGGTTCTCTGGAACGCCATGATCCATCCCCTGTGCAGTGTGACTCTGAAAGGCGTTATATGGTACCAGGGTGAGTGTTCGATGTGCTCTTTCTTCACTGTGTTAGTTAGCTGTGCTGTGTACCACGCCACTCTAGAATTTAGTGCCTTAAGGCAAAAATAATTTTGTTTTAAGCCCACTATTCCGTGGGCTAGCAGGGTAGTTTTTGTGTCTGAGTCGCTGCAGCGATTTGTGCTAAAATCTGTTATGTGTTTCTGGCCACCTTGGCAGGCTGTCAGACGGCTGGGTGACTTAGAACAGCCTCTCCCTTGTGTGTGAGGACAAGGAGCTCTCTCCGCTGGGTGGTTCTCGTGTGGCCCCAGCCTGCAGCAGGCTGGCTCAGACTTATTTCTTGTTTACATAGCAGTCTCAGGGTTCTAGGTATGTCCTGTATGTCCAGAGAGAGCAGACCCCTAAGCTGAAGCACTTTGCAAGTCTCCACTTGCATCATGTTTGCTGCTTCCCCGTGGGCCCGAGCAAGTCACAGGCCAGGCCAGAGAGTCTGCAGGAAGGCCCCCTTCCTAAGGACATGGGTGGAGGTTAGCGGGGAATGTGCGGCCATTTTTGCATCGACCCCCAACTCCTCTGACAACTCGGTCTGTTTTCAGGGGAGGCCAATGTAAATTTTAACAGAGACCTGTACAACTGCACGTTCCCCGCACTCATTGCGGACTGGCGCCAGACCTTCCACCGCGGCTCTCAGGGGCAGACGGAGCAGCTCTTCCCGTTCGGATTCGTTCAGGTTCGTGCTGGGGGGAGGAGGGCGTGGGCCTCGCTGTGGGCACGTGCTGCTGAGATCTCTTTCCTGGGCCCCATGCTTCTCCCTTTTTCACCCTCATAGCCTCTGGTCAAGAATGGAATGTAAGACTTAATTCATCTCTGTTCACCGATGGGACAATTAAACCTTTTGAAAAAGTTAATAACTAATACTTCTCCCTATTAAAAAAGCATTACAGAGAAGGTGGGGGGATTGGCTAAAGAACACGCATGTGTGACCCAGAGACTCAGACGGCAGTGTGGCGACAGCCAGAAGGAGGGTGGGGACATCTGGAATGGTGTCGACAGTTAAAAAGAAAAAAAGTGTTACACGTTCATTAAAGAAATATTAAAAAGATGAGCTGAAAACATTTGTAATTCCACAATCCGTAAATAAGCAGACTTTTTTGCTCATTTTTGAAGTGGGATCCACACCATAATACTGTACCACGTCTTGCTTTTCTTTCTCACAGTGTCATAATTTGAATATTTTTTCACGCCAATAAATATTAACCTTAGGCATAATTTATAATGATTATAGAGTATTCTGAAATATGGTTATATTATCATTCATTTAACTGGTCCTCAGTAGATTGGCACTTAGGTTGTTGCTTTAAACATTTTGCTTTTGGAAGGAGTGGCCTATTTATATTCCTTGTAGCTAAATCATTGCGTACATGCTTAATTATTTCCATAAGAGAAATTCCCAGAAATGAAATTGCTGGGTTAAATGAAATACTTTTTAAGGCCTTAAACATGTTCCCACATTTCTCTGTCAAAGTCTACGAGTTTGTATAAATTCATACCCTCAGCAACAGTGTGTCAGGAGGCGCACTTCCGCACACCCTCCCCGACGGGGCGTCCCCCTGCCGCTCCTTAGGACGAACCTCGTTCTCCTGCTGCCAGCCCATCGCACATGCCCTGCGCCCGAAATAATCTCTCACCCCCATACTTTCCTAGCTCGCTTTTAATTACCCTGTAGGTCTCAGCCTGGGTATAAGTTAGGAAGCTTTCTGGGCCTGTTCGAAGTCTGGGTTAGGTACCCCCTTTCCCCAAATGGGTGATTCTGTAGCACCTTCTCCTTCCTTTCTCCTCACGTGTAGGTCGCTCACATGACTGTGTTTCCCTGGGTCACTTGTATGTCCCCAGTACCTAATTAGTTGACACTTGTTATGTGTGGCCTAACACATGAATAAAATATGCCTCGAGAAAATGTGCTTTGAATTCATGATAACTAGTCAAAAAGATTCTGCTCTCAGCCTTGTCCGAAAGGAATCACATGTTTAGCAAAATCTTGCCTCACCTGTTTCTAAGACCTAGACTTTTTAGTAGGGTGGTAGTTCTGACTTTGCTGGAACTTAGGAAATCAAGCAGGCAAAGTGTTTTGAAAACAAAGCCCGACTCACAACATAGTGATGGAATGGGCTTTAGTGTTTGAACTGAACATAATGCTTCCAGGCGGCTGCCTCTGAAGGTCCACGAATCCCTCCTTCCTGCCATCTACCAGTCTCTTCTACCTTGTCCTACTTCCCCATACTTTTTTTGGATAAAGATTTTTATAGATACTCCTTGCACTTATAATTACTTTAAAATCATTTTTCTTACATTTATTTTGACTTGGAAACAAGATTATTCTGCTCATTATTATCAAAATAGCAACTCCTGTCACCAGCTCTGTGTTACTGTTGGTGGAAACTACATTTAGATTTGAGGGACTTTTTTTTGTCTCTTAGCCTGTGTACGTGGGGATTTAAATGTGACTGCAGCCACTTCAAACCAAAAGTTTGTATTGAATGCTTATGATGTGCTAGGAACTGAGTGAGGGCTAGAAACAGCATGTAGCCCAGAGACCTTGGCCTTGCACTTAGCCCTGACGGTTTAGCAGAAGCCCCTTAGCCTCTGGGCCTTCACTTTACGTCATCAACAAAAACAGGTGGATTGCTTGTGGAAGACTGAGACTGCGAACATCTGCCTCCAAAGGGAAATGTCAGACCTGACAACACAGTCGTCCAGAGCATGGGTCTGAAGCCCGGCTGCCTTGATTCAAGTCCCAGCTCTGGCACTTCTTCAGCTGTGTGATTTCAAACAAGACTTCACTTCTTTGTTATTAAGTATCAAGTGAGTCAATTCATGGAAAGCCTGGCACATGACAGACAATGTTAGAGTTTGTTTTTATCAATGAGAGAAGGCAGAACATCTGGAGGACAGTTGGTCTGCAGGGAAGGATGAGGTTGTGGGTTTGACCTGGTGGTTGCAGCAGCTGGAAGGATGCAAGATGATCAAGCTAAGTGGGTAGACCAGGGCCAGACACACGCGTCAGAGAGTCATTTGTAGAGAAGTGACCTGAAGCAGGGAGGGGAAAAGAGCAGGAGGCTAGGGACTGGAGTCCTTGGGACTATGCTTTCTTAAAAGGGGTTTGGAGGACCAGTGGGAGAGACTGCAGACTATGGTATATAATTTGTAAAGTCCTCTGAATGTGGCTGCCTTTATATTCTTGGCTATTGTTTGCCTTCGTAAGCAGCAGTATTTCTACTAATCACCATGGGAGATTGAACTGTATTTCCCACTAGGAAAAACCATGTAGTTGTGGAGTTTAGTTTGCTGGTGCCCCCATGTGGCCAGTGTGCACTAGTGCAGTCAACGAAATGGAGTGGAGAACAGGGCCGGACTTTTCAGCAAGACTGCCATTTTGAGGAAACTTCCTTGGCGTGAGTGACTGTTAGCATTTCTCCCTGTTGTGCTTCAGGCTGGTACTTATTCTAGATCTTTCTGGTAGCTTGTTGCTGTGCTCCCCATCATGGCGTTGACTGAGTGACCATGGTTCCACTTTCAGTCTTCTGGGAGTCGTGCGGGAAGAAGTGGGCTAACTCGCCGATCTTTCTATTTCATCTTCTAGTTTTCATGAGATTCCATTGTGAAATGTCAGCACCTCTTACCATACAGATTAAAGCCAGTTTGCAAAAGAGATTTTACCAAGAGAATTGGAAATATCCTCTACATTCCATATCATACCTGTCAATGTAAGAAACATCCAAACCTGTAGCCCAACTGAAGACAGTTGCTGGGAAGCAAAATCTCAACAGATTGAGATCTCCTGCAGAGAAGGTCAGTTTTGCAGGTTATTCTTACACTAGAATCAAAGCAGGAGATGTGAGGGGGTTACATGGAATCCCTTGGTGGTAGATTAAAGAGGTGGAGAAAGCAAAGCAGGGAAACCTCTAAGATTGCATAAAAAGTAAAATGGAAAGACACATACTTCTTACATTGGTGGGTACGGGATAGTTAATACCTACCATTTACCGTGCATAGAGATGGCATGGCGGGGACAGGCTAGCAGTGAGGCTCTCTGCTATCTTCTGTGGTCTTGTGCTCTGGTGCAGAGGTTGTGCCCTCAGGGCTCTGGAAAAGGGGATTACTCTGACCTTCCAGACGTCTATTATCTTCGATGCAAAAGGGCGATGGACAGGCTCATTCAGGTAAAGACTGACCTTTGTCAAGGAATCTGCAGGCCTCGGACGTCACTACCCACTGTGACTCGCTTTCAGTTAGGTTTTGATGTTCAGACCCTCCTATGTGTTCACCTTCTGTGTCTGAGTTTGTATGGCCCACCGTGCAGGCCTCTCCTGAGCTTGTCAGGGTTAGTGT